>BQNB010131011.1:6592-18847 GCA_026074375.1 Tanacetum coccineum
GAACTTCGTATTAGAGTCCCCTTCACTCAACCACTCCACCTTGGCTCTTTGCTTCAACATCGACTCTTCGTCCTTCATTGCATCTTTATACGCTTTAAGACAATCTATCTCCTTCTCCCTCAAGACAGAATTATGAGAGTCATTGACCATCAAGGTCTGAACCCTTTCCAACTGAAGTCTAGTATCAGTCACCCTCTTAGCTAGATCCCCTTGAACAAGTTTAAGCTTCCGTAACAGCTTCTTAAGCAACTTCAATTTGGAGACCACAGAAAACATAGCATGACCAGGAATATTAGCATCCCAAACCTTCTTAACAATAGGCAAAAAATCCGCCTTACAAGCTAGAAAATTAGCAAACTTAAACGGTCTAGGCTTAGCCCTTGACAAACTCGGAATCACCACCACAGCAGGGGTATGGTCAGATGTAACAAAGGGAAGAAACTGCGCATAAGAGTTAACAAACTTCTCCAAAAACTGCCCATTACACATTACCCTATCCAACTTTTTAAGTAACCCATCAGTTCTTCCCGGGCTTTTGTTCCAAGTAAACTTAAAACCAGACATAACCAAGTCTTCCACCCCAATTTCACCCAAACAATCTCTAAAATCTCCCATACCAGCAATAACAAAAGAAGACCCAGCAGACCTTTCTGAAGGATCCAAAATAACGTTAAAATCCCCCATCAATAACCAAGGCTCCCCCTTAACCACAAGACTATGACAAATCAAGTCTTTCCATAACATCCTTCTACCACTAGATCTAACATGAGCATAAATGAAGGAGCAAAAGAAACTATAACGACCATCAACTGATTCAACAAAAAGATTCATTAATTGAGCTAATTGACTTAAAACCATAACCCTAACATAATTAGGATCCCAACCCACAATAATACCCATGCCATTAGCACAGGAAGCCGAATTAGACACCCACTGCCAAGGACCCAAAACCATATTACAAATTTTTTCCAACTTACGACTTTTAACTTTAGTTTCAAGTAAACCACATAAACTAAAAATTACCATCCCGGAGCAAATCAATAACTTGCTTTCTATTTGGGGAGTTGTTAACAGAAGGGGCCCCTCCATTATCAATACTATGGCCATCCAAATCCAAATCTTCATATCTCATTTCAGTCTGCATTTGCTTCATCCTCAGTAGCAACATCATCATCTTCAAAAGAGGGATCCATACCATAATTATGACAATTTTTATAAAAGAAGTCCATTTGAGCAAGAGACCAATCTACACGAATAGTCACAGAAGGGCATATACCAGACTTCATCACATCAATGACATCTTGCTTAAGCATGGGCCATATAACACTCATATACTCCTCATCTATAGATTCAAGAACACACTCTTCTTTATCTTTCATAATTTGATCATCTAAAACTTGAAAAGAATTCTTCACAGGAACATCTTTAACAACAGAACTCTTATCCGTATTAACAGAACCAGAGCCTCTCACCAAAACTTTAGGTCTGAAATTCTGATTATAAGAAGAAGCAAGAACATGCTTAACAACAATAGGATCCTTCTTATTACCTTGATCAGAAACGTTACTACCCATACCATTCTTCACACCAGACTTCACATTACCACCCACATTACCAGTCTTAATACCACTCTTCTGCTGAACTTGATTCCTCTGTCCTCCTCCACTAACTCTCCTTTGACCATTAAAATTAAAATTACCCCCTCCAAAACTACCATACCCTTGCCTACCATTACCTTGGACTTTGCCATCCCATCTGTTTTGACCACCCCCTCTTTTCTGCGCCGAATTCGTCTGAGACAAAACCGACTTGTTCTTTTTACCCACCACAGTAAAACCATCATCATCAATCACTGACTTACCCCTATCATCACCATCAGACTTACCAACATTAAGCATATCTTTCAAATTCTTCGCAGCAATTTCTTCTTCTGTTATAGGCCTAACTTTACAAGTAAGGGTAGAATGCCCAAAAGTTTTGCAGTGAGTGCAAAGGGGCGGTTTCCACTGATATTTAACATCAAGCACGCCAACCTTAGCAGGCCTATTACCAATAGGAGGATAAGCAATCTCAAAAGAACATGGCAAATCAACATCCGCCGACACTTCCACAAGGACACGTGCAAAATCCAATTTACCTCATTTCTTCAAACACCTATCTTTCGTCATATTATCCATCAATAAAGGCTTTCCCACGTCGCTCATAATTTTTCCAATCCCATTTCCATTACAAAGCTCCATAGGAATATTATAAACATACACCCATATAGGGATGACAGAGGGTTCAGTTTTTCAAACCAAATGCTCGGCTCCTAAACATTTAAAACTAAAGGAACATTTTGAACCATCCAAGGGCCACTTTCCAAAACCTTTTTCATGAAAAGTTGGTGAAATGGGTGATGAGTTATGTCACTTCCACCTCGTTCACTATCAATGTGAATAGTAAGCATAAAGGTTTTTTCAAAGGGATGCGGGGGTTAAGGCAGGGTGATCCGCTATCGCCATACCTGTTTACTCTAATAATGGAGGTCTTCAATTTAGTGTTGAAAAGAGAGATTTCAGGGAGTTTATCTTTTAAGTACCATTGCCTATGCAAAGAAGTCAAGTTAACTCGTCTCTGTTTCACGGACGATCTTCTTCTGTTCTGTAATGGAGATAGTAAATCGGTTGCTGTGCTTAATAGAGCGCTTTTGGAGTTTGGAGGTATGTCTGACCTCTTACCTAATTATTCTAAAAGTACGGTTTTCTTTGGTAATGTTAAGGAAATTAGTAGAATGAGAATTTTAAGCATTATGCCATTTCGGGAAGGGTCTTTGCCTGTTAGGTATTAGGGGGTTCCTTTAATATCTAAAAGACTTTATATTAAGGATTGTCAATTATTAATTGATAAGGCTAGAAAAAGAATCCTTGACTGAAAAAACAAATCTCTTTCATTTGCGAGTAGACTTCTACTTATCAAATCTGTGGTCAGATCGATGCAAGTTTAGTGGGCTTCCGTGTTCATTTTACCCGTTTCCATTTCTAATGAAGTTGAAAAACTTATGAGAAATTTCCTTTGGAACTATAGGGTATTTAAAAGGGGTAAGTCTAAAGTTAATTGGTCTTCGGTTTGTAAACCTAAGATTGAGGGTGGTCTGGGTATTAAGTCCTTGGATTCCTAGAATATTGCTCTTATGTCTAAGCATGTTTGGAATATCATCACTCATAAGGAATCGTTGTGGGTGAGATGGGTTAACACGTATAGGTTGACGGGTAGGAGTTTTTGGGATGTTATGGAAAAAGATGGGGCATGTGGACTTGGAAGAATTTATTAAAATTTAGGGGGCATTTTAGGGAACACATGTTTCATTTAATTGGGGACGGAAAGAGCACTTCTCTATGGTTTGATAATTGGTACGCTATTTGTCCGTTGAGTGCTTTAATTTCTAAAAGGAGGATAGCTTCATCGGGGCGACTGTAAGGTGGCAAATGTAATTAGTAATGGGATATGGAACTAGACAGTGGAATCTGCTAAGTCCTTTGATGCTTTGACTGTTCTACCGCCGCCTTGTCTTGTTGAAGGTAAGCAGGATAAAGTGGTTTGGAAATCTAATAAAGGTAGACACTATGATTTTTCTATGTCTAGAGTGTGGGATGACATTAGGAAGGTTGGATCTTTAGTTCCATGGTCTAATCTTGTATGGTATAGCCAGTGCATTCCCCGTCATTCTTTCATGCTTTGGCTTGCCATTTAGGGGAAATTAAAAACTCGTGATAATTTGATTTTTTGGGACAGTAGGGAAACCATGCTCTGTGCTTTTTATGGTAATGTTCTTGACAGCCATAGTCTTTTATTTTTTGAATGTGAGTATCCTAAAGGTATTTGGAGTATTTTGAAAGTCATGGTAAGGCTTGATCATGCTCCTTTTAGATGGTATGATGTTTTGGATTTTTTTCTCAAAAGACCCATCAACAAATCAGTTTGGAGTATTCTTCAGCGATTGGTGTTGGGTGCTTCTGTTTACATGATTTGGCAAGAGCGTAACCTAAGGATCTTTCAGAACAGACATAGAAGTATGGAGGACTTGTGTAATCAAATTCAGGATGTTGTCAGATTGAGAATAATGGGTTTAAACCTTAAAGCATCTAGACAGGTTTTTGATGCAGCTGATATTTGGAATTTTCATGTCAATATTGTCCCTGGTGCTAAAAGTGTCCATTTCTCTCCAGGGAAGAAATATCTATAATCATGGTATGCTTGAAGAAGAGTAGATTTTTGGTTTTTCTCAAGAATAAGAGTTATTGGATGTCCTGTATTTTTTTCTCTGAAGAATGGCCTGGATAATGGTGTTATGGCTTGTAGGATTGGTTTTAGTTCTGTGGATTTTATCAAGTCCAGGTTTGGGAGACTTCGTGGGCTTCAGGCCCACTGCGAGGAAATGGAATGGATCAAGTTTGAAGACATGGTTTTTAGCTATGGTCTGTGGGTTAAGAAGGTTTATGGATACAGATTGAAGACTAAGAGTTATTTATTTTTGTTTGTTATTTCTAGTCTTTCCATTTGTAACAAGTCCAGCTATTATGGTACATTGCTTATTCTTGTTTTATTCCCGAAGCATGTTTTGGGAATGTCATTTTTTGTTTTACACCTTCAATGGGGTTGTCCATTTGAAGTGTGAGTTGTAAAGTTTTTTGTTGTTTAATATATTTGCCAGGGTAGTGTCCCTTTTACCCCAAAAAAACCCCTAAACCCTAAACCCTAAAACCTAAACCCTAAACCCTAAACCCTAAACCCTAAACCTTAAACCCTAAACAATAAACCCTAAACCCTAAACCCTAAATCCTAAACCATGACCCTCTCTCTCTCTCTCATACTGTGGGTGATTATGGCGATTGCCTCCTTTTCCAACTGATTTATCTTTTCGTTCTTTTTCGGGGTTGAATCTCGTTGTTTTACCTTGTTTTTCATCTTCTTTAACACTCAAACTTCTCTATTGCTATGCCAGTCGATTCTAACAAGCCTCCTGACCCATTGTTTGATGAGATTTATGAGCTTACTAAGATGACGTCAGCAGAAGATATTTGTAATGCTTCATTTAATGATACTAAGGTTAAGGTTGTTAAGGGTAAACACCGTAAGCCTTTTAGAGGTATTAAAATTTCCAATCCGGGTTCTGCTGGTGCTGGATCGATTTTGAGGCATCTTCGCTCTGCTAAGGTGTCTGGTAAGGCACGTGACAAGGTGGAGGGTTCACCGGTTGATTCTAGAGGTGGTAAAAGGGCCTCTTCTTATCCTTTGAATAATGAAATCAAGGAGGTGTTATCTGATTTGAACTCGGGTAAACTTAATAACAATTTGAAGTTTTCATTAGGCTATTCTAGTGATGTCTTGAATTCTGTTTGTTCTTTGAATAGTGAAGTTGACGCTAATAATGTTAGTAATGGAAATGATGGTTCGTTATTAAGGGCCCTTTAAATCCTATCCCTTGTAGTGATAGGGAGAATAGTCCTGTGGCTAAGAGTTGTGGTCTTAAGACTAGTTTAGATAACACTAGTATGGGTGATGTAGGTAGTACTATGTGTGGTCTGGCTAGTTCGAAAGATGGCATTACTATTGCTGAGACAGGCTTTTTGAATGAGAAGGGAATGGCAGGTCCTAGTGTTATGAGTAATCTTGCTAGTATGGATGATGTAGTTAGTACTGGCATAGGTTCTCATAGCCCTATGGATGGTATTGCTTGTGATAAGGATGGTGATAAGTTTGAATTCGGTAAGATGTCTGGTTCTAAGGGTATTCTTAACAAACCAAATAAGCCGATGTTTACTGTTAATTTTGGGTCTAATGTTTAGGACGAGTTGATTGTTTTCAAGCAAACCTGTTGGATCTCCTTCTTTGAATGCTTGGGGTTCTAATGAAGGTAGCACTTTTAGTCATACTATTTTGTCAAACCAGTATTCAGCTGATGCCGAGAGGTTTGCGGAGAAATTGAAAAAGGGATCAGAGGAAATGGCATTGAAAATGGAATATGTTCCCAGTGTTGTTTCTAAATTAGAAAATGGGAATAGAAGGATAATGTTTACTGTGGAAGAGGTAATTAAAGGTGGTCAGGCATGTTCATTACAACTATATGGGTATTTTGTTGGTACATCCATGGACTACCGTGTTGTTAGAGCAAATTTGATGAGAATGTGGAGGGTATACGATATTGAAGAGATTACTAAGACAAACTCAGGGATTTTCTACTTCAAGTTTAAAAGTAAAGAAGCTGAGCCGTCTACTATTCCAATTTGGGTGTGTGTTCATAACATCCCAATGGAGCTTTGTAACGGCAATGGCATTGGGAAAATCATGAGTGGTGTTGGTAAGCCCATGCTTATGGATAAGATGATGAAAGAACGGTGTTTGAAGAAAGCTGGAAAACTAGATTTTGCCAGAGTTTTAGTTGAGGTATCTGCTAATGATGAATTTCCAAATGTGCTAGAAATAGCTTACCCCCTATTGGAAACAGAGAAGCAAGAGATGGCAAGTTAGAAGTCAGGTATCATGGAAACTATGCACACATTGTAAAACTTTTGGCCATACTTCTTTGGCTTGCAAGTTGAGACCCAGAACTGATGAGGAAAGGGCTGCAAAGATAGTCAAGGATGCGTCAAACTTGAAGGGTCCTTTGGAGGAAAATTGTAATGCTATGGGATCTGATGAGGATGGTTTTGTCCAAGTTGGCAAAAACAATAAACCTATATTGAATCCTGTTAAAGATGGTCTCTCTAAGAATGTTAAGGGTGGACAGAGTAGAAGCGGTCAGAGTAGTGGTATTTTGAGGCTCTCTCAGAAACAAGATACAAACCAGGGGAAGTCTACTTTTGGTTATGGTAAGTATGGTAATCAGCAACGCTATTCTTAAGAAAAGCATGGGAATTTTCAAAGTAATAACAGGGGAAATGTTGGTAGTAAATGGAAGTCTAATCAAGCTGGTTCATCCTATGTTAAGAAGCCTGTTGTTCAATATACTAGTATATCTGGTACGTCTAAAGATAAAAGTAAAGATGTTAATATAAAGGGGAAGCAGGACTTAAGACAGTTGAGCAAAGACCCTAACTTTAAACCTAAAGTTCTGGTTAGGGGTTCTAGCTCAAAAATCATTTCTATCGGTGATTGTAATGAACCTATTCCTACCATGAACTCATTTTCAGTGTTGGTTGATGACTTTATGGTTGGTGATGACAGTGATATAAATAAAGATAAGAGTCATGTTGAAGATTTAGAAAGTACTTGGCCTAATCTAAAAAGTGAAGTTGATATTCTCATGGAAGCTGGTATTTATCCTTCTAAGTCTGTTAGATTAGATTGGACAGTCAATCAAATTGATTACTTTTACAAAAACTGCCATAAGTACCACCTTGACCCGTCATATGAAGATGAAGATGTTAAGTATGAATGTGATGGTGTTGCGATGTCTATGAGGCTTGAATTTGAAATGGATGCTGCTACAGATATGGAGAATGATGCAGCTCAAGTTAAAAATGTTTTCAATGGTATTTAAAGCTTTTGCTTAGAACGTTAGGGGTTTAAACAAAACCCTTAATCAAGATCAAGTGATTCGTTTGCTTAGAGATGATAATTTTAGTTTATGTGGTCTCCTTGAAACTCATGTGAAAAAGAAGAAGTTAGCTAGTATTTGTAGCCGTGTTTTGGGTCGTTGGGAATGGGCTTCCAACAATACTTCTAGTAATGGCGGTACTAGAATAATTGTTGGTTGGGACCCAAACTGTGTTAATGTGATGATTATGGAACAATCTGCCCAAGTTATTCACTGTTTTGTTAAACCGCTTAATGGGGATTCGAGTTTCCATTGTTCCTTTTGTGACATCTTTCCCTACGTCTTATGCCTATTTTTTTGCCTTTCTTGACTTCTGATCATACTCTAGCTGTGTTTGCTATTCCTGAAGTTGCTAAAGCTAAACCGAAACCGTTTAATTTAACTGGCAAAGATGGGTTTATTCCTGCTGTCAAGAAGGTGTGGGATTCTGAAGTGAATGGGTTTTCAATGTTTTCTTTGGTCTCTAAACTTAAAATTCTTAAGAAACCGTTGAGAAAGTTAAATTTTAATCAAGGGAATTTATTTGCTAATGTTGAAAGACTTAGACATGAACTTGCCTCTATTCAAGCTGTTATGGTATCTGACCCTTTTTCCAGTGATCTTAGGGAAGCTGAGCTTTTGTGCCTTAAAGCTTTTAAGGAGGCTTTAAAGGATTAGGAGTTATTTTTAAGGCAAAAGTCTAAAATAGAATGGCTTAGTGAGGGTGACTGTAATTCCAAATACTTTCATAATGTGGTGAAGGGACAAATTAATAGAGGTAGAATCTCTGTGGTGGAAGACATGTGTGGCATTCCTCATTTTGGGAGTTCTGTTGGTAATCAGTTTGTCAATCATTTTCAGAGTGTTTTGGGAAAGTGCTCTAAGGTTTTGCCTCTTAGCATTCCTGATTTATTGTTCACCAATAAATTGTCTAAAGGTGATGCTGTCGATATGATTAGAGATATATCTGATAATGAAATTAAAGCGGCTCTTTTTTATATTGACAACAACCAGGCTTCGGGGCCTGACGGTTATTCTTCTCAATTTTTTAAAGATGCTTGGAATGTCATTGGCAAGGAGTTTTGCAAGGCCGTTAGAGATTTCTTTATTTCAGGCAAGCTTCTTAAAGAGGTAAATTCTACGGTTATTTCACTTGTTCCTAAAATTTCCACTTCTAGAAGAGTCTCGGATTATAGACCCATTGCTTGTTGCAATGTGGTCTATAAATGTATTAGTAAGATTCTGGTTAATTGAATCAAGGGCTGTTTGGACTCCTTAGTTGATCTAAACCAAAGTGCTTTTATCCCTTCTAGACAAATTAGTGACAATGTGTTACTCTCCCAAGAATTATTAAGGGGTTATCATAGGAAGAGGGGTTATGCTAGGTGTGCGTTCAAAGTAGATATTCAAAAAGCTTATGACTCTGTAGAATGGAGCTTTTTGAGAGACTGCCTTAACAGATTTGGTTTCCATAGTACCATGATTAAATGGATTGTAGAATGTATTACTTCTACGTCTTTTTCGATAAATGTTAATGGTGATTTGAGGGGCTTCATTAATGGGAAGAGGGGTTTGAGGCAGGGTGACCCTCTGTCCCCGTATTTATTTACTCGTGCCATGGAGGTGCTTAATCTCATGATTAAGAAGAACATTGCTGCTAACCCTCATTTCAAGTATCACTGGAAATGCAAGGACTTATAGATAACCCACATGTGTTTTGCCTATGATCTGATGTTGTTTTGTCATGGTGATAGCAAGTCTGTGTCTGTTTTGAAGAATTCGCTTGATGAATTTGGTAGTGTATCTGGTCTTTTTCCTAGTTTTCCTAGAAGCACGATGTTCTTTGGTAATGTTAGGGAGACCTGTAAGACTAAGATTCTGAAGGTAATGTCGTTCATTGAAGGAAAACTTCCGGTTAGATATTTAGGTGTCCCATTATTATCTAAGAGGCTTTATGTTAATGATTGTTCTGTGTTGGTTGATAAAGTGAAGAAAAAGATCCTTAACTGGAAGAACAAGTCGCTGTCGTTTGCTGGGAGACTTCAGCTCATCCTTTTAGTTGTGGGTTCTATGCAGGTATATTGGTCCTTTATGTTTATTCTTCCTATCACTATTTCTAATGAAGTGGAAAGGTTAATGAGGGATTTCTTGTGGAATTATGGGGATTTTAAAAGGGGTAAAGCTAGAATTAAATGGGCTGATGTTTGCAAACCTAAGGTTGAGGGATGTTTAGGTATAAAATCTCTTGAATCTTGGAATATTTCCCTTATTTCTAAGCATATCTGGAACATTATTAATAAAAAAGACTCACTGTGGGTCAGGTGGGTTCATGTATACAAGTTAAAAGGTAGGAATTTCTGGGATATTCCAGAAAAAGAGGGATCGTCTTGGAGTTGGAAGAAAATTCTGAGGTATAGAGGTGTACTTAGAAGCCATATTGTTCACAGAATTGGAAATGGCTTGGATACGTCTCTCTGGTTTAATAACTGGCATGCCATATGCCCTCTTAGTGAATTTATCTTGAAGAGGAAGATGTATTATTCAGGATTATCGTTGGAATGTAAACTTGCAAATGTTATTGAAAACGGCGTGTGGAAATGGCCGAGAGGTCTCTCTATGGAATTTGATGGCTTGAATGCCGTTGAGCCCCTTTGTTTGACTGAAGGTAAGAAGGACAAAGTTTTTGGAAAACTGTTTCTGGAAGACTTAAAGATTTTTCTGTTAATACTGTTTGGAATGATTTGAGGGTCTGCTGTAAAACTGTGCCTTGGGTTAAGCTTGTTTGGTTTAGCCAATGTATCCCTAGGCATGCATTTATGGTTTGGCTCGTTATTCATGGTAGACTAAATACTCAAGACTTGATGGGTATATGGGAGAAGAATGGTGACATGAGATGTGTTTTCTGTAAAAATGTTCCGGATAGCCATGACCATCTGTTTTTTGAATGTGAGTTCTCTAAAAAGGTCTGGGATAGTTTGAAATTTATGGTTAGAATGGATCATGCCCCGAACTATTGGTCTCAAATCAAGGAATGTTAAAGAGACCTATTAATAAGTCTATCTGAAGTATTCTCCAAAGACTGTTAATTGGTGCTTCTATTTATTTTATATGGCAGGAGAGAAATGTCAGAATGTTCCAAGATAAATCAAGGTCAGTGGAGGCTCTTACTTGCTTGATTAAAGACACTGTGAGATTAAGAATCATGAGTTTAAGTCTTAACAATTCTACTTAGGTTTCTGAAGCTGCCTCTTTGTGGAATTTTCATGTGGATAGAGGTATGGGTAGGAAAAAAGTGCAATTTCATTTATGAGATGAGTTATTGGAAGATTGAGCTATGTTGTGGTACTGTTAGTAGTGTGATCAGTATTTGGTTTTTATCATCATTAGAAGATGCAGGATTGATTATGAAGCCTATGAACTGTGTGATCTACTTTGGTTATGTGTTCCCTTCTAGTGCCAGATGGGTTTTTTCTTTTGGGCTTCAGACCCATGTAAAGAAGACGGAATGGATTAAGGTGCATGGTATGGATTATGTTTATGGATGTTGTTTGAAGGCTAGAAGAACTATGTTTAGTTACTTTTGTATTAGTCTTATTTTGTGTAATATTCCTACATATTATGGTACTTTGTTATTTCTTGTTTTATTCCCGAAGCATGTTTTGGGAAGTTCATATGTTTTACACCTTCAATGGGTTTTTCCATTTGAAGTGTGATTTGTAAAGTTTTGGTTGTTTAATAAATTTGCTGGGGTATAATCCCTTTTACCCAAAAAAAACCCTAAACCGTAAACATTAAACCCAAAACCCTAAACCCTAAACCCTAAACCCTAAACCTATAACCCTAAACCCTTAACCTTAAACCTTAAACCTTAAACCTTAAACCCTAAACCCTAAATTCTAAACCCCTAAACCCTAAGCCCTAAACCCTAAACCCTAAACCCTAAACCATAAACCCTAAACCCTAATTTCTAAACCCTAAACCCTAAACCTTAAACACAAAACCCTAAACCCTAAACCATAAATTCTAAACCCTAAACCCTAAACCCTAAACCCTAAACCCTAAACCCTAAACCCTAAACCCTAAACCCTAAACCCTAAACCCTAAATCTTAAACCCCAAACCCTAAACCCAAAACCCTATTACAATAAACACTAAAACTTAAAGCCTAAACCCTAAACCCTAAACCCTAAACCATAAACCCAAAACCCTAACCCTAAACCTTAAACCCTAAACCCTAAACCCTAAACCCTAAACCCTAAACCCTAAACCCTAAACCCAAAACCCAAAACCATAAACCCTAAACCCTAAACCCTAAACCTTAAACCTTAAACTCTAAACCTTAAACCCTAAACCCTTAAACCCTAAACCCTAAACTATAAACCCTAAACCCTGAACCCTAAACCATAAACCCTAAACCCTAAACCCTAAACCTTAAGGCCTAAGCCCTAAACCCTAAACCCTAAACTCTAAACCCTAAACCCTAAACCCTAAACCCTAAACCCTAAACCCTAAACCCTAAACCCTAAACCCTAAACCCTAAACCCTAAACCCTTTTTCTCTCTCCTACTGTGGGCGATTATGGCGACCGCCTCTTTTCTTCTCTGAATCATCTTTCAGTATTATTTCGGGGTTGAATCTCTTTGTTTTTCCTTGTATTTCATTCTTTTTAACTCTTAATTTTTACCCTTTGCTATGCCA
>BQNB010131012.1:0-18847 GCA_026074375.1 Tanacetum coccineum
TGAGTTTTTTTAGTATTTAATGTGATAAAGGCTATAATTTGGTAATTTCCTACACTAGGGATAGATGCAACTTATCCTAGTACCCTACTAATCTTAAGTTCAACAAGTCAACCTAATAAGAAGACCAACAGGATCTAAACCACCCTCAATGCTACCAAAACTCAAGGATCAATGACAGACAATAAGAATATCTAATTCAAAAGATAAATAAACCAGAAATAATAACAACGTCAGTAAATTCATAACTAGGCCAGCACTAGAAGTACTTAGCCACTCATAGCAATAGAAAGGTAAGAAATAATGAAAGAGATCTTGGATTGAACCATCATAATTCTTACAAGATGTGTTTATGAATGATTAATACAAAAAGTAAGATAAGTGACTTCTCCCTTCGACTACTAGTGGAATTCTTCGACTTCTCGAAGCTTGTATCGCCCCTTGGTTCTATGTTAGAAGGGTTGATGTTGAATGTGCAGAATGAGGGCTCTATTTATAAGTTTCGTATTTGTTATGACGTAATTGATGAGTTGGGTTACGCCGTAACCATGCTGATGTGGGCTTCCATAATCTAGGCTTAATATATGTTACGACGTAATTGTATAGACCAAGTTACACCGTAACCATGACTAGGACGCGTCATCGTTCTTTAACGTGGCAAGTTACGATGTAATTGTGATGAAACAGTTACGCCGTAATTGTGGTAATGACTAATTTCTTCTTTAATTTGGTTACGGCGTAACTCCTGCGGGGTAGTTATGCCGTAACTGGCCTTAAGATTCTTCTTTTGCCTGTTTTCCACGTCTAAATCCTGCGTTTCTTGCTCTAATGCTCGTGTTCTTCCTGTAAACGAAATATGAAGTGATTAAGTATCATTTTTAGGTATTTAAACAATATTTACAAGCATTTTGATAGGGATTTTGATACTAAAATGTATTAACTATTTGATGTTGTCAAATATCCTCCCACTTGACTTCTACTTGCCCTTAAGTAGACCTGTTAGAATAATTCATAAAAAGATTTCCCCATTTTAACTCGAAGAAATGAATTCATAATTTACTTATGCTAGAAAACATCAAAGCCGAACACCTCACAAAAAGGAGATCAAAATCACTCAACTCTCGCTAGTCTAAGTGTTTCATTTTTGGGGTGCTCACTCAACAACACTATCATAGTATGTATTCTATCATAAGCTTGGAAAGTACACAAATCTGCACCAGCTAGAATTAGGGTCTAAACAGCTCTTAAAGGCAACAATGGTAACACATACAGGTTTTAACAGGTGATTGATTTTATCCGATACCACTGATCCAGAAAAGGCAACAAAACCACATATGCTCGCCCAAATCTATGAACGAGACACATATGATTGCTCAAATCCTTAACTCGAGCAGGCTAAAGTCTAGAATCATTAAAAGGGTTAGGATAAGACATGGGATACATATTTAATGGGTAAAAAATAAACACGAAACAAATAGGCTATAAATCTAAGGTTGTCATAACCGGCCACTGTCCATCCATAAGTTCAAGTGTCCAAGCGCGGAAATCTGATCATACAACAATGGGCTAGTATCGGATGTAATAATAAAGTCCTGCTTTGACATGATGGAGTAGATCATACTAGCCCAACCTTCAAAATCATACAGATGGCTTATAGGTGCACCATCTCCATAGCTCGAACAACGTGTTGGTTTTATAACGTGTAACCAACATAAATATGCTACAGAACTTTACACTAACTTTTTTTTACAATATACAACATACATATCCCCCCACTTGAGATGAAAAATATTAAAAGTGATGATACAGGGGGTCTTCATAGATCAAGAGTGATAGGTCTTCCGCGAACGTACAAAATTTCCGAGCCCATTCCCCCGAACCATGGACTTAAGTAGCCAGGTTTTTCAACATAAAGAAAATAAAGACTACAGGGTTGGCTAAGGTGAAATGGTGTAACGAAACATTAACATAAAGGGTTAAAACAAGGATTGGCTCAACAGGGTGATCTATGGGTATCTTGCACTAAAAATGAGGGCAACAAGGGGTTTTAACACAGTAGGTCGACTAGTCAGTGTAACAAGTCGATAAACAAAATATATATGGACTACATTTGGGGTGAATTCATAAGATGTTTCCTTTTTGAACTATCTATTCATGCTAATCAATTAGGTCTCGAAATGATGTACAAGCCAAGTTCTAAAGTCTACAATACTACCGGCACACTCATATTTTGGTGGATTTTTTGCATAATAGATGAAAACGGAATCATCAGGCTTAACCTCACCAATTTAAATAAAGGGTAATAGTGCGCTCGGCAAAGATTTATTCTAGTTCAGCAAAAAAACATGTCAATTTTTTTTTTAATTGGCCAAATAGTTTTTCAAAGATAAACTCAAATATCACAAGGCAAATATAGGTCAAGTGGTAAATCTACTCCCACCCCCCACTTGGTTTGTATAATGTCCCTATTGTACATTTAAAGAGATGAAAATTCAAAGAATAGAGTTAAATTAGAACGAGAGACTCCCCTGAGCATTGCTTTGTGCTTTGAATGATAATGGGCAAGAGAAGAACTCTTGACAAGCGAATCTTGAGCAAAATCTTAATCCCCTAAAATCACTAAACAAACTGCATGCATTAAATGTTTAAAAATAATATACAGGAAAACCTAACTCACTTTTATAGGAATCACGGTTGCATTTAGCATATGCAACAAGCCTTTTAAACCACTTGGTGGCCCAAGTGGACGAGTGAAGTCTCATGAGGGTTTCCAAAGAACATACCCAGAAAGTTCATTTAATCATACACGGTTTTGTAAAAAATTTCAAACAAGGAATTACGGCGTAACCACTGGTATGGGTTACGGCGTACTTATATGGTTATACAATTTGAAAATTTTGTTCAGATCAATTACGGCGTAACCAAAGGTTTCATTACGCCGTAACTATAGTAATTATGTCGTAGTTGTAACAACTACGCCGTAAGTTGCTATGTTTTAGCAATTAATTTACCACATAATCAAAGTCGAAGGGACCTCGAATTCCATCATTTGCTGTGAGAACCTGCAAAACCAAGTAAGAACAATACAAAACCAACTAAAATGCAAAGATTTAAATTACATAAAAGGATAAGCATGGGGTGCCTCCCACGAAGTGCTTGTTTTTGTTTGAGTCACGAGCTTGACTCTACCCTTATTTACCAAGTAATAAGGTTTTCCTCCCCTCACTTGAAATCAAGTGTGAGTGAGAGTACCAGTGAACACCATGAGGGTGTAAATTTGCTACTAGGTAAGGAAATGATAAATAAGAACTATACCGCTGATGATATTTCATTTCTCTTTTTGTCTTACCGGTTTAGCTTGATGATTTTGGTAATTGGCTTACTCTGTTTAGTAATTTCTGAATGACGGTTGCACATTCAACATGCGTCTTTATTGAAAGTTCTTTTATATCTTCAATAAAGTTACCATTTTCATCAACCCGGATCATATTAAAAAAATCCTTTCCAAATTCATTCAAATGCTTGTCCAAAAAAGGATTAGTAACCGGTTCTACATAATCGTCATTGGGCGGTGTGATGTGAACTGTTTGAAGGGTCAAAGGTTGCATCACGCCATCTTGTAGAGGAATATCATAATCCTGTTCCTCTTCCCTTACAACTTTCGCCTCATTACGGACTGGTCCTAGTGGCATATATGGTTGCACCACTGGTCCAAGGTTGGGTAAAGTGTGTATGGTAGGTGTGAGTATTTGCCTAAGCCTTTCTACATGCTTGACCCTAATGTCTCAACCGTCATCGATGTCCCCTTCATCCTCCTGAGCTTTCTATTCATGAATTTTCTCAAGAATTCCAATCATACAAACAATTTCGCGAGTTTTGTAAGGGTTACCCTTTTGTTCCATCAAATGTCCTAGAAATGACATAGGTGGCACATAAGGGTGAACAACAGGCAAGCCACGAGGAACCAGCTCCTTGAGTTTGCTTGATTGTATTGATTTAAGGCTTGAGTTGGGTGTCATTAGAGAAATGAACCCTTTGAGTCGGCTCATGATGCGGGTAGGGATGTCAAATAGTGTAGAAGATATGAACCTATGTTAGCTGTAGATTGTGTTACAGATTTCTGTATAAAGGTTCATTGTTCTTTCCCATGCATTGATTACATGTCTTGGTCATTCTCTTTATTTAAAATTTACGGATTTCTTTTAATTTCTTGGCAGTTTGAAAGCGTGAAAAACAATATCTCCAAATAAAATGCTATTCTTTAAAAAGATCCCATGTTCGTGGATTGACTCTGCTGAAAGACCTATTTTTTCTCAATCTCTAAGGCTGGCCCCGAAGGGTAATAGTGAAACACTCCGCTAAGCATAACGGTATCATGAGTGACGCCAGGGAAGTGGAAGGATATCTACACGATCTCTAATAACCTTCTCACATGGTTCGTAGACATTGCGTATGTGTTTAATTACAACATACCTATTTTTACTTTAAAACTAAGCTAATTATACAAAAAAAAGGACTTAAATATGCCAAATATACGCTTGTTTTGCTAATTGTATTGCTGCAGGAACGGATCTACTAAGAAAAGGACGATGAAATCAAAGCCATAAACGACAAAACCAGACCTTCGGATAATGGAAAAGTAGGGAATAAGAAAGTCAAAGTCAAAGTCAAGCCCAAGCTCTGAAAAAAGGTAAAACAAAGTCAAACCCCGAAGCCAAAAAGTCAAGAAAATATAAGTTTAGGGACTAGGACTTGTAAATCCCTAAACATATATATTTTAAAAGAAATTAAGAGGAAATCCCGCCTCTCGACCCGCCCTCCCGGCGGCCCCCCCAAACTGCAGCCAATATGCCAAAGTCTATATTACAAGGCAAAACTGCCAAGTCTCTTAAATAATAACCACAAGGGACGTGTGATGAAAAGGGTGTTAAAAACCCTTTGGGGACTAGTTTTGCAAGTCCTCCTAAAAGTTTTACAACACAAGGACCATGGATGCAATGAGGGTTATAACTTTGAGGGACTAGAATTGACAAAACCCCAAACATACACCCTGTTACCCCTAACCCTTTTTTACCCAGTTTAACCCAAAAACTCCTTTTCCCGCCATTTTCACTGTACACCTTTCCCTTTCACGTTTTCACAATGCATACTCCTAATACACTAAAGAACAATCCCTCTCTACCTCCACTAAAACCCAGTCAAAATGATATCCCATGCATTTTGGCAATCGGGTAAAATTTTAGCACCAAAACGCCTAATCAAAGGCCGGAGATTCAAATGGATTGGAGACCAAGAATTTGAAGGGCTCAGATTGGTTATTTGTTTGCTCTCACAGAAGAAACACAACTAGCAAAAAGCCTTAAAGACTGGACATCTATAAAAGAAGAAAGAGGATGAACAGGAGTTAGTTAGTGAGTTAGTTTTAGAGTTTAGTTAAATTTTTGTAATTTTTCTCTTTTAAAATTTGGATTTACTGTTCATCGAAGTATTGAAGCTTCTTAAATTCTTCAATGATTAGTTGATAATCTCTGTTTCTTCACTTGTACTCTTTGTTTTTAAGCAATAAACCAGTTCCGTTGTGTCTTGTTTTCTCAATGTTATCATCGTTTTTAAGCTGATTTTTTAACAATTAAGCTTGTGAATAGGCTCATTAAAGCTTATTATGTTCTTCTTAAGTTCATCAAGCTTGTCACAAATGTTTTGATAATCTTTTAAAATACTGTTTTTTGTCTATCGGTTTAAAGTAGAGAGTTCTAGTTTGAATTCAAGTGCGTGGTAAAGCTATTTGGATGTTAATAGATCTAAAAAGCTTATTGAGCTTTAAGCTCATTATGGTTTTGAGGCTAGGTGCCAATAGGGTTTAATGATTTAAGAGGTCTCTCATTTCCTCGAAAGAGGGACCATAGTAAGAGACTCCAAATTCACAGGTTTTCTTTTCATATTAATTTCAATTTTTAACATTCATTTAACTTGTAGTTTCTTTTATCCTTATTTCTTTGCTTTTCTGTACTCCCAATTTGTTTAAAAATTTGCTTTAGATCTAGTTTAGAGTTTCAAATTGCTTTAAGTACTTGGTAGCTAGGATTTATGTAGTGTTTTTCTTATATTTTCAATTCTGTCATATTAAGTAGGAAATAGCTAGCTGAGAAAGTGCTTATTTTTGAAACATAAGCTTTAGTTTTTAGAGTTAAAATAGCTTAAATAGGATAGTTTTAGACTTAGATATAAGGATTTTACAGTTTCAGTGTTAAAATAGATTTTAAGTGTACTTAAGTTTGGATAGATTTAGTAAAGTGGTGTTTGGGACAGACTGATTTTGACCTTTAAAGTCAACAAGAGTTTGTTTAATCACTTTGCATAGTTGAGTTTAACAAATTTATGAAGTTTTACACAGGTTTTGAGAATTAGTTTGTAAAATGCCAAAGTTTTGAGCTTAATAAGTTTGTGCTAGCACCAGGGCAATTTAGAGTGTTTAGTTTTTTTAGATTTAAGAGGTTTTAAGCATTCTAGTGCTCAATTTAGGATATAGTAGGCTTAGATACAAGTAGTGAGTTAGTACATGAGATTTAAGTTTAGAATTTAGCCTGCAAGTAGTATTTGGTCAAATACATCAGTAACAACAGTTAACACTGTTGTTGCTCATTCATTTTCTAGTGGCTTTTAAATGTTTAAAATTAGGAGTTAGAGATTGGAATTAAGAATTTTATTAGTACTCCATTAGGTTTACAAAATTAATCTCTTAATTTTCATTTTAAGCATCTTAGACTAGCTTAATTTTTCTTACAAAAGTGGTATGGCAGCAGTTTGAGTTCCAGCTTATTTTCTTTTTGAATTCTTATTTCTAGTTGTCATTTCAAATTTCCTTTTACTAGGTTTGTTCTTTATCCTAGCTATAGCAGATATATTCAAAAAATTTAGCTTTTAAGATTTAAAAATAAGCTAGTTGGCTTATTAAGTTTAGCCTAAAAACAGTCAATAAGCTAGACCTTTCACTTTTTACTATCAAATTTCTTTTTAATCTTGTTAACTCTTAGCTTATTACTTTTTAGAAATCTATAGTATACATCTTAGGTTTATTATAGCTTCTTTTAGTTTTAACTTTCATTCAGAAATAAGCTAGGAATAAGCTAAAGTCTAGAAAATCAAGTTAAGCCTTAGTTACTGTTTTGCAGAACAAAATGCTTATTTTCTAGCTTATCTAGTGGATAAAAGTTCAAGTTGCTTTTATTAAAGTTGTAGGTTTCCAAGCTCGATGAACAACTTTGTAGTTTTAAGTTTTTGCTTATTTTCACTTTTTAGATAAGCCAAAATAAGCCAAATCGCGAGGTCTGTTTTATACTTTTTCAATAGATTGAGGTTATACGTTTTCATTGTAGTGTAAATTTCAACTAGTTTCTCCGCCTACCCTTTTCTTTCCTATTTTACACTTTCTACCCTAGACCTTTAGGAATAAATAAAATAGTTTTAATATTTTTGATTTTAGTTTAATAAAAATTTGGTTTAGCATTTAATGATAAAAATTAGCGCGTTCAATTAGTTTATAAACATTTGGCGCATTTTTTTATGTTCCAATAATTTTTCTGCAACCTTTTTAGTTGTTAAAATACCATTTTCTTTATTTTTCCAGTTTGCATTTTGTATTTTCTCAGATTAAAATAGGTGTTTGTAAGTAATTTCTTTTTCTTAAATAAATCATAGAAAATAGAAAAATGTTTGAAATTTTTTAATTCTTTTTGTAATATTTTTCTTTTTCAGTCTACTATTTTTGAAAAATAAAAATAGAATTTTAGTTTTAATTTTTAGAAAAAGTTTATTTTTAGTTAATTCATTTTTCTTAAAAAATTCAAAAATAGTTAAAAAATTCTAATTCTTTTTCCTAAAATTTTCTTTTTAAATTTGTGATTTTTAAGTATAAAATTGTTAAAAGTCTTAATTAGATTTTAAATTTCAGTTTTAGCTCACGTTTTTAATTTTTGTGTATTAAAATTTCGTGCTAGTTAATTGTTTTTAGTTTGTAATTTAAAATTCAAAAATCCTTTACTCAAATCTTTCGAATGTATCGATTCTCCAGCACAGCCTCGTTGGGGATAAACGACCCGGGAACATTCTATACTACTTCTCGGTTTTATTGATTTTGTCTCTAGACGTCATCCCTTTCTTATATATACTTTTTATTTTTTTATATATTATATGTATTTTTAGGTGTGGTTTTGACGGACGCCAATTTTTGGCGCGTTGCCGAGGAGGATGTGAAAAACGAATTATCGTTTACGGTTTGACAATTTGTGTTTGAATCTGTGAATATTTTCTTTTATAAACATATAAAAAATACAATTTTTTTTTATTAGTATAATTATCATATAAAAGCGAAAGAAAAACCAAAAATTTTTTTTTGTCCATAAAAAGAAATAAAATTCACAAATTGGTAAAAATACAAAAATACAATACTCTCAATTGTGGTATTAACATAATAAATTTCGGTGAACTTGTTGGTTCCCAACTCAAACAAAAGATTTAAAAACTTGCCTTTTGTGTCACTTGCGAGGCACGACTCACCTTTGAAAGTTAAACAAACTATAAGAGGGGTATAAGAAGGGTTGTTCCAACGAACTACGACCCGAAAGGAGAAGGTTTTTAATAGCTTCGTGCGTTCCTCGCTGACCTCGTCCTTTGTGCGTTTGTCTTTTAAAGAGCTACCGTGAAACGAGTTAACTATTGGTTTAAGTGTCTTATTCATTTTGTCCGTTAAAATAAAATTGTGAATTGTAATTGAAAAGAACCAAATATAATCATTCTTTTTCTTCCGTATATTTAATTCATTTTCCTTATCCATCTTTATGTTTAATTCTTTATTGACGTCATTCGATTATCGTTTGGATTCCGATTTACGCGATTAAAGAGAATGCTGTCTTATGGAAGTTTGTACACTTCAAACTGTGGTTGTTGAAAGGGAGTCTTGAAGAATCAAGATTCTTTGTTCCATCCCGAATCGTCTCAACGCCCTTTAAGTATTGAAAATTTTTGTCTCGATTGTGGAGACCCCAATTCATGGTCTTCATTGTCAAGGATGTTGCTCTAATACGAAGAATCGAGGAAGTCCATTCAAGACTTCCAAGTCCACTTCCGAGTCATCGACGGACCTATACCAACGTATGTTAAGGCCTCTCGAGAGCCTCCATTCGTTGTCAAACTCAACCCGGTGGAAAATTCTCACCAAGTCCTTTTTACCTTTGACCATTGTCTGTCAGAGTGCGGTGATTCGTTAGATGGAATCTTTTGTCAAATAATAGCACTTGTAATGTCTTGTGGAAAGGTGATCATGATACTGTTATAATTGCCCTCGGAGAGTTCAATTATCTCTAAATCCGAAAACCATGCAAAATCAAAACCTTGGATGAGCCCCTACAAATCTGCAAAAGTGCATCAACAACTATTCTTCTTGGTAACATGCAACAATGTGGGTGCAATGATATACGATGGAGGTTTGTTTTTATTGTAAAGTTGGAAGTGAACCTCCCAAGCCAATTTTTCTACCTCCGTACTTCTTCTACGATTCTCCAAGTGTTGCAAACCATCCTCCACAACCACAATACGTACCATACTCTTGTGAGATACGTTGGGAACGATTCATCATTAGGTTATGATTGTCCACTCAGAAGTCCCTCCAACTCTGTCTACAATCAGGACCCGTATTTCATATCTGAACACTTTGGATTATTTTCCACAAACTTCTCCACTAAGCTTTCCACCAAACAATATCCTATGTTTTGAAAATTGTGGGGGACCTCATGTAACTTACCAATGTCATATAACCAATGAATGAAGGACTATTATCCATGAGCAATATTTCTTGCTTTGATTATATTCTAGTTTGGGTTTTGACCAGTTCATGACCCCCGCAATTTATTACCGTCAATAATCAATCTTACATTCTCAAAGTGACCTTCTAAATTCTCAAAATAGCTTATGAACAATGACAACTTTAGATCGTGATTTGGCTATTGGTCAAGTTATACAATGGAAGGGAAGAACGAAAAGCGAATTGCGGAAGTGCAAGCGGCTACAGATCGATATTGTGAAGATCTCCCATTTGCTACGATGTAACGAAGACATTCTCCATTGCAATCACACACCCGTTTTACACAACGAGGAACCCGATAATTCTCTAGAAGTATGGGGACTGTGCATATTGAATCTATTCCAACATACGGATTGGATGAAGTAATAAAGTCTAGTGTTGAGGACCTTGTCCAACCAAGTGAGTCCGAGGGTATTCCGACAAAATGTGTGATGTGCCTTTTTGTGAAAATACCACCCCTCTTAATGCTCTCAATGAACATTCTGAGATTGTTGTCTCATTTTCTACGATGATAATTCTTCAAGTGATGACGATTCTCCCTACGGTGAGAATATCGATTATGTCGATTGCATCACCCTTCCCGATGTTGAGATCGTCTGCTTAGAGGTGGTTGGAGATTGGTTGATCCGATTGTTGGAAGGATTGATTGCTGATATTTCTTTTAAAAGCAAAGACGGACTCCTTCATGAAAAATTGTTGAAATATAAATCTTCTTATTGCTAAGATCGTGCTATTAAGTGATATCACACTCCATCTTCCGAAGTTGCTGATCAAGTCTACCTCCCATTTCCTAATCTTTTTTGGAGGAGACTAACTCTTTAAATTTTATATTCACCGAATCATAAACAACTTTCCGCTTATCTGGAAGAGATTAGTAGTGCTAGTCCCAATACTCATTCCTGAGTTATACTCTTCTGATTATAAAGCTTTCTACGTTGATACGATGCATTTTAAAAAGAGAGAGTAGTGGCAATACCACTACTCATGTTACTTTTTTACTCAATTTCGGATTCGTTTATCTCTTTGATCTTTCGAATGATCAGTTACCTCCTACTCGATATGGAGGGACTTAATCATGAGTGAGTGTTCGCGGGATGAACTTGCTCAGACTTCATATAATCACAGGTGTATGCATCATTTCTGCTTTAAGATTGAGGCCCGAGCTGGGCAATCTTACTGAGAGAGAGATGTGGTGAATGATATTTTTCCCAACAAGAGAACAAGAGTTCTTGTCCTAATAGATTTTACCCACCCATCTTCACCTGGATACGGAATTTCATACTTTTAAAGGATGAACCTCTCTTCGCTTATATTTGTTATGGATGATTATCTTCATTTCTCAACGTATCCAGTTGCTCCATCTATTTCTCTCCTGTGGAAATGAAGATACATTTTTGACCCCGGCAAGTCTTCAATTTATCATATCTTTATGCCGGATGTGTTTCATACGGAATAAATCTTTCATGAAATTCATGTTTATTCAAACCGCTTGAATGGAAAAGTCCGATATGATTTTATCTTCCATTGCTACCCCATGGACAATGATTCGGGTGAGTAGAGCCTTTGTGACTTTAACAAAAACAAAGCGCTTCGTGACAACCCAACCCCTCACCCTAGCAGGGGGAACCCCCTATGACTTATCAGTAATAGTAATAAATAATGTTTTTGTGAGAAGGCTTACCATTTTCCTTTACCGTGTTTGGTCCATGTTTCTGTATGTGTTTGTGGTGTTATTGTCACAGATTTCCCCGGAGGTGAAGACTCTCGGTTTTATCATTCACTCGAGCTTCACATCCTCAGCTTCATTTTGGGAATTTATATCTAATTTTATCGACTAACGTTTTATTCTTTTGGCAACACCTAATAAACGCCCTTAGATTTACGTAGGTACCCCTTTGAAACATCGAGGACGAGGTTTAGTTCTAGTATGGGGGGGGGGATCTTCGATTTAGATTTTTGCCTGCAGCCGTTGTTATCACGCAAATCCCATTTTTTTTTTTATTTTTTGAGAGAGTTTTTTTTTTATAATATACAAATTTTGCAAAAAAACAAAAAAAATTGAAAAATTTTAAAAATTTCAAAAATAAAAATAAGTGTTTTGTCTCAGTTTTGACTTTTCCTAATGGGTGAATGAGAATTATTTTTGACTCGATCAGGCGTGTATTGAAGCCAGCTTGTTCCTCAAACTTACCGCTTGTAGCTGAGCTTTCACGAATTCCGATTGCTTCGAATTTTAATAAGGTGAAAACATGAAGTAGTTAGAGTTAATAAGAAAAGTATTATTTCGCTGAGCAAGATTCTTCTAAAACTTATATGAGTAACTTGTGGCTTTTTCTCCCATTAGTCGTTTATCACCTAAATCATACGTGCTCAATTCAGTTCAACTAAGTCAATCTATGTTTTTAGAAAGCTTCAAATTTGTAACCTGATTATTTAAGCGAGATTTTTCTGTTTTAGTAATTCGAAGTTAAAATGGCAAAGAAGCATGATGAAGTATGAAATGCAAAAATGCTTGAATATGAACAGTATGCCAATGAAGGCATACATTTGACTTTATATGGAACAAGTAAATGATGTGTCGTTGATTATCCCACTCCGATAACAACGAGGTGGGGGTTCAAACTAAGACATCTTATTCTTGGGATCTTGGTGTGTATGACTATCTCAACCAGGTGAGGATCAAACAAGACAACGAAATCCTTAGCATCCATATTAGGAAGAAGGTGTTTGAGTGATTTGACCCACTACGCTACGCAAGTGGTGGGTTTTCAAAACTAAGAAAACAAACGGGCGTTGGTTGTGATATCCTATTAGGGAGCAGAGGCCTAGGTAGGTGTTCAAACTAAGCAACACAGTGTTCACTAGCTTTATGAACTTATGATTTTAATGCATGAAATTATTGCAAATGTGTGTCTACAGTATATTATTCGTCGTTCTTTAACTTCAAGTTACAAAGTGCTCCTATACAGTTGTTGATTTGAGTAATTGGTTTCCATCTTGAATTACGACTTGGAAATAAGTTCGTATCTATGGTTGTGTTGAAATGGAGTATACAATTTAAATCATAATTCATGTTGGAGTTAAAATAAGTTCACAAGGTCATAAGTTTGAGTGACTTAGCATTTAGACTTATATTGACATAAGATCTTGTTTAATTGCTTGGTTTGGATACTAGTAAAAATCGGGGAACGAGCGAATTTATCCGTCAAGGACATCGTTGATTATTCTATGGCGTTTCTCATTCTATTGAGATATAAATCAGGTGTTAATTATAAAGGAGTCAAACAGGGAAGTCGAGTAAAGGAATAAGGAAAATCCATAAAATATTAAGGGCTTAGGTAGGGGATATAATTAAAAATGGTAAAAAAAGGGGACTGTCAAAGCTTTTGTTCTTTTGTTACCATGACGGAAGTATTAACCTACTTTTCAAAGTTATTGAGTGAGGGGCGATTTACGCTTCTTAGGTTTCACGAATGTTACTCATAAATTGCGTCGAGGAAAACGGCGATACACTTTTGTATGGGGGATTTTTGGGTATGTGTTTAATTACACTACATTTTACCTTTAAAAAAAAAGCTAAAATAACCGAAAAACGGACTTAAAATGCCAAATATTCTCTTGTTTAGATAATTGTATTGTTGCAGGAACAGATTTACTAAGAAATTGTCGAAAAACGAAGCCAAAACGACAAAACGGACTCGGAATGGGAGAAAAGCAGGAAAAGACAAAGTCAAAGTCCAAGCCCAGCCTAAAAAAGTCACCCAAAGACAACCCAGAAGCCAAACAATGTCAAGAAATAGATGCAAGTTTAGGGGACTTGACTTGTAAATCCACTAAACTTTTATCATTTATAAAAGCAAATTAAGAGAAAAGAAGAGAAGGGCCAAATGACAATATGTGCAAAGTTATATTACAAGGGGCAAACAATGCCAAGTCTCTTAAGTAATACCACCAAGGTGTCGCGTGTGATTGAAAAGGTGTTATTCACCCTTTGGGGAGACTTGTTTTGCCAAGCACCCCATAAGTTTTTTACAAACAGGACATGGATGCAATGAGGGTTATAACTTTGAGGGACTAGAATTGACAAAACCCCAAAACATACACCCTGTTACCCCTAACCCTTTTTTACCCAGTTTAACCCAAAAACCCCTTTCCCGCCATTTTCACTGTACACCTTTCCCTTTCATGTTTTTCCCTGCAACTCCTAATACACAAAGAACAATCCCCTCTCCCTACCTCCACTAAAACCCCTATACATGATACCATGCCCATTGTTGGCAATCCGGGTTAAAATTTAGCACCAAGCGATCACAGGGCGAGATTAAATGGATTGGAGACTGTAGAAATATGAAGGGCTCAGAGTTTGGTTATTTGTTTGCTCTCACAGTATGAAACAAACTCGCACAAGCCTTAAGACTGGACATCTATAAAAAGAAGAAAGAGATGAACAGTGAGTTAGTTAGTGAGTTAGTTTAGAGTTTAGATATATTTTTGTAATTTTTCTCTTTTAAAATTTGAATTTCTGTTTCATCGAATTAAGCATTCTTAAATTTCTTCAAATTAGTTTGGACATATATTGTTTCTTCACTGTGTACTCTTTGTTTTTTAAAGCAAATACAATCTCAGTTCAGTGTGTTTTGTTTTCAATAGTCTTATGTTTTTAAGCTGTTTTTTAACAATAAGCTTGTGATAAGCCTCATTATGCTTATTATGTTTTCGTAGTTCTCTAGTGTCCAATGTTGTGAGGAATCTTTTAAATACTGTTTTAGCTATTGCAGTGTTATAGTGCGTTCATTTGAATCTCAAGTTTGGAAGCTGAGTTGGAGTAATAAGCTCTTGTATAAATGCTATATTGAGCTATATAGCTCATTGGTTTAGAGGCAATGTGCCAATAGGGTTTATGATTTAAGGTCACTCATTCAGAAAGAGTGACCTAGTTAAGAGACTCCAAATTCACAGGTTTTATTTTCTATATTTCAATTTTTAACATTCATTTAACTTATTTTCTTTTAGCTTATTTCTTTGCTTTTGTACTCGATTCTGTTTAAAATTTGCTTAGTAAGTTTTAGTTGTTTCAATGCTTTAATGTTAATGGTAGCTAGGAAGTATTTAGTTTTAAATAATTTTCAAATTATGTCATATTATAGTAGGAAATAGCTAGTGAGAAGAGGTTGCTTTATTTTTGAAACATAAGCTAGGCATTTTTATAGTTAAAATAGCTTGCTCAATATAGGATAGGATTTAGATGAGTAGAAGGAAGGTTTTTACAGTTTTAGTGTTAAAATAGATTTTAAGTGTACTTAAGTTTGGATAGCTTTAGTAAAGTGGTGTTTGGGACAGACTGATTTTGACCTTTAAAGTCAACAAGAATTTGTTTAAACACTTTGCATAGTTGAGTTTAACAAATTTATGAAGTTCTACACAAGTTTTGAGAATTAGTTTGTAAAAATTCCAAGTTTTGAGCTTAATAAGTTTGTGCTAGCACCAGGGCAATTTAGAGTGTTTAGTGTTTTTAGATTTAAGAGGTTTTAAGCATTCTAGTGCTCAATTTAGGATATAGTAGGCTTAGATAAAGTAGTGAGTTAGTACATGAGATTTAAGTTTAGAATCTTTGCCTGTAGTTGTTTTTGTGGGTCAAATACATCAAGCAAACATACAGTTAACACTGTTGTTGCTCATTCATTTTCTAGTGGATTTTAAATGTTTAAAATTAGGAGTTAGAGATTGGAATTAAGAATTTTATTAGTACTCCATTAGATTTACAAAATTAATCTCTTAATTTTCATTTTAAGCATCTTAGACTAGCTTAATTTTTCTTACAAAAGTGGTATGGCAGCAGTTTGAGTTCCAGCTTATTTTCTTTTTGAATTCTTATTTTTAGTTATCATTTCAAGTTTCCTTTTATCTAGGTTAGTTCTATATCCATAGCATAGCTTATATTTAAAAATTTAGCTTCTAGGAATTAGTTATAAGCTAGATAGCTTATTAGGATTAGCCTAAAAACAGTCAATAAGCTAGACCTTTCCTTTTTACTATCAAATTTTTTTTAAATTGTATTATCTCTTTGCTTATTACTTTTTAGAAAATCTATAGTTACTCATCTTAGGTGTAATTATAGCTTTTTTTTAGTTTGTTAACTTTCATTTAGAAATAAGCTAGGAATAAGCTAAAGTCTAGAAAATCAAGTTAAGCCTTAGTTACTGTTTTGCAGAACAAAATGCTTATTTTCTAGCTTATCTAGTGGATAAAAGTTCAAGTTGCTTTTGTTAAAGTTGTAGAGTATAAGCTCATTAACAACTTTGTAGTTTTAAGTTTTTGCTTATTTTCACTTTTTAGATAAGCCAAAATAAGCCAAATCGCGAGGTCTGTTTTGTACTTTTGCAATAGATTGAGGTTATACGTTTTCATTGTAGTGTAAATTTCAACTAGTTTCTCCGCCTACCCTTTTCTTTCCTATTTTACACTTTCTACCCTAGCTTGGAATAAATATCAGCTTTTACATGCAGGTTCTCTGTGGTAGTGTCAATTGCCCTTAAGTTCAAGTCTGTGTTTTTAATGAATATCCTAATCCATTCATCATTCTCGGTTTTCTTTTTAGTTGATTCTTCACAATATTTGATGATGGTTTTCTCTAAGGATTCTATATACTTGCTCTGCTCAACTGCCTTGTCCTCTTTTGAGAGGACACTCTTTGGTTAGATGCGCCCTTTTACAAATCTTGCAGCTTACTTGAATAGCATGAATATTTTCTTTAAGTTTCTTTGTATCAACGTTATCAGAGCAATCGTTGATTCTTTCCCTAGTGGTTGCTACATCATACCAATTATGTGAATGTTCTGCCATGACTTGTATTGATTTAAGGGCTTGAGTTGGTGTCATTAGAGGAATGAACCCTTTAGAGTCGAGCATTATGCGGGTAGGGATGTCTAATCTAGTGTAGAAGATATGAACCTTATGTTAGCTGCTCAGATTGTGTTACGGATATCTGTATAAAAGATCACTGTATCTTTCCCAAGCATGATACAATGTCTCGTCCATCTCTTATTTAAAATTACGGATTTCTTTTAATTTCTTGGCAGTTTTGAAAGGTGAACAATATCTCCAAATAAATGCTTTCTCAAAAAGATCCCATGTAGTGATTGACTCTGCTGAAAGCCTGTTTTTCCATCTCAAGGCTGGCCCCGTGAGGGTAATAGGAAACACTCTAAGCATAACGGCATCATGAGTGACGCTAGGGAAGTGGAAGAGATCTACGATCTCTAATACCCTTCTCACATGTTCGTAGACATCTTCATCATCAGTACCTTTGAAAGGTTTGCGTCTTAATTCCCTCATAAAGTTGCTATTGATCTCGAATTTGACGTCATCGCTGATCTCAGGTTTTACCACGCCCGGTCTAATGTTATCTTGAATTAATGCTAAGTATTGCTCCATGGTAAGCGTGTTGATATAACATCATCTCCCATATCTGAAATTTAACAAGAAAAACTAGCTGAATATATTTACGAAAGAATTCGAAAAAATGCTGAAATAAAATATATAGAGAAATTCAAATTTAAAACTTATTTAGCTCCCCGGCAGCGACGCCAAAAACTTGATGCGTATTAATTGTTAAAATTAAATTTGCAAGTTTTAAATATATAAAACTCGTCTACCGATGTCTACACACACTAACGGGCAGAGAACCCGATCGTATGTAGTTCAGGACTTGGTAAATCCAAGGTCGTCCCAAGAGCTAAGTTTTATTAGTTTTAGTCTGAAAAGTGTCACAGGTTTAAAAATGGTTTTGTTTTGAAATCTTAAAAAGAATATAAATGCGAAAAGTAAATGAATTGAGAACAGTCAGGGAGGAAGGCGTACTAACCAAGTTATTTCATTATTAATGCTATGGTATGTTTCTTAGTACAATGTCTAGATATCATTTTATTAGTGCTTCTAATATCAACATAATTAAATTGGCATTTGAAGTCTGTCTTATACTTCCTGCGATCCTAATTCCTCGAAAGTCACAAAGGTAGGGCATCTAAGTTGTAGTGATTAAACCCAGCTATCCTAAAGACCTGTCTATAACTTAGATAGATTATAAATCCCCTCTTAAAGAGTTTCTGAGCTTTTTAAGTATTTAATGTAATAAAGGCGGCTATTTGATAAATTCCTACACTAGAGATAGATGCCAACTTATCCTAGTACCCCGCCAATCTTAAGTTCAACATGTCGGCCTAATAAGAAGACCAACATGATATAAACCACCCGCAATGCTACCAAAACTTAGGGATCGATGACAGACAATAAGTATATCTAATTCAAACGATAAATAAATGAGAAATAATCATAACATCAGTACATTCATAACTATCCAGCACTAGAAGTGCTTAGCTATTCATAGCAACAACAAGGTAAGAAATAATGAAAGAGATCTTAGATTAAACCATCATAGTTCTTACAAGATGTCTTTATGAATAATTAATACAAAAAGTAAGATAAGTGACTTCTCCCTTGGACTACTGGTGGAATTCTTCGACTTCTGGAAGCTTATATCGCCCCTTGGTTCTGTGTTGGAAGGGTTGACGTTGAATGTGCAAACGGAGGGCTCTATTTATAAGTTTCGTATTTGTTATGACGTAATTGTTAAGTTGGGTTACGCTGTAACCATGCTAATGTGGGCTTCCATAATCCAGGCTTAAAATATGTTACGGCGTAATTGTATAGACCAAGTTACGCCGTAACCATGACTATGATGCGTTATCGTTCTTCAACGTGGCAAGTTACATCGTAATTATGACGAAGTAGTTACACTGTAATTGTGGTGATGACTAGTTTCTTCTTTAATTTGGTTACGGCGTAACTCCTGCAGGGTAGTTACGCCGTAATTGGCCTTGAGATTTTTCTTTTGCTTGTTCTCCACGTCCAAATCCCGCGTTTCTTGCTCCAATGCTCGTGTTCTTCCTGTAAACAAAATGTGAAGTGATTAAGTATCATTTTCAGGCATTT
>BQNB010131013.1:0-18846 GCA_026074375.1 Tanacetum coccineum
AAAGCAAACGCGTAAAACCCTAAAAATAATTAGTGGATTAAATAATGTCATACAATGACCTAAAACACGAGGTGTTATATCTATAATGTCCATAGTACTTTTCACGTTTTTAATCTAAAGAAATGCTTATCTGACGAATCCCTTGTTATCCTAATGAAAGAGCTTCAGCTCGATGACAAACTCAACTTTGTAGAAGAACCAGTAGAGATTATAGATTGAGAAGTCAAGCAACTGAAACAAAGTCGTATTCCTATAGTAAAAGTAAGATGGAACTCTAAAAGAGGACCAGAATTTACGTGGGAATGTGAAGATCAAATTTGTTCCAAGTATCCACATCTGTTTTCAAACATCACTCTGGCATCCAACTAAATCTCGGGACGAGATTTCTTTTAAGGGAGGGAGACTATAACAACCTGTAATTTTCATCACTGTAATTATCCATCTATTAAATTAGATGCACTGTAATATCCATCTATTAAATTAGATGCACCATAATATCCATCTATTATATATATACCACCTTTTTATAGGGAAATTTTTGCTTTATCTCATTATGCAACGTAACTTGCATCTCTAAAGTAAACTAGCTCACGCAACCTACCTATGCCAATTCTATCTATGTTTATATCAAAACCCTAATTATATGTAATGTATACATATAAAATGAATGTGCAAGCCTTCAAGCATGTGTACAAGTATACAATGCATAATATATGAATATCTTTTCCCTCTAAAACAATGTACAACTTTCTAAAGCCCAATGTACAAGTCAATAATGCAAGAAAACCAAACTAGGTCATTTTAGCTCCTAAAACGTTAATCCTAAACCCTAATTTATCCCTAATCCTAACCCTAACTAGAATTTAAAACCAAAAACCCTAAACCAAACCAAAAACCAACCCAACACATTTTTGTTTCATTTTGACCCATTTTTAAGCAACCAAGCACCTCAAGCACCACCATGACCTCACCACCATGACCTCACCACCATGACCTCACCACCATGTCACCAAGCAAGCAACCAAGCACCTCCATCAGCACCTTGGCCACCAAGTTTGGCCCTGTCGCCTCTTTGTCACCCTTGTCTAACCGAACCCTCAAACACCCTTACCAACTTGCATAACTACTATCCTAGCTTCCATGAATCACCTATAGCCTTCCTTAGTCATCTTCCTACAACCCTTGATCCCTACACCAAGTATTCTTGGCCTCCAAGGTGTAAAACTTGGGCACTAAGGGTTTTCGAACCCTATATATAGCCGAAACACACACTCTTTCAAAGCACACCACAAAAACTCATCAACACTCAAATGGAGTTTTAACTCACACCAAGGAGGATCAAGTGAAGTCCCTAAGATCAAAATAGAAGCCAAGAATCAAGAAAAGGAAGCCCTTGAAGTTGTTTCTAGGCGTACGAACCCAAAAACCCTCATTCGACCCATTTTAGCTCAAGTAAGCTCAAAATCTTGTTCAATAAGCTCATAATCTATTTTAGAATGTTCATAATACTCTTAATATCATATATAAACTCTTGTTTGAAGCCTTGAATCCTCAAACCCATGTGTTTTTGACTAAAACCCTAAAAATGACCCGTTTTGATTTTCTAGCTAACGAATCCTTTTTCTAAACTTTTGTTATGTTAGAACATCTTATTTTAGCTTATTCTAATAAGCTATAACCTGCAAATATCATTTGGAACCCTAAAATAAGCTTGCATGGCTTTTTGGACTTGATTTGTAAATCATTTCCATGCAAGGGGTATATATCGTAACTTTCTGAAATTTATAACTAGAGGGGCTGAAAATGTCATTTTCCTAAAGTTATAACTATAAGGACCTATCTTGCCAAGTTTCAAAGTTAAAGGTTTAAATTATATATACTTTATATATAAAGGACTAAACTTGTAAAAGTTTATAAATCGAGGGTATATATTGCCATTTTTGCAAACTTAAAAATATAAAATATAATATTTTTATATAAATTATAAAAATATATATTAATATTATAAATCATTTCATTAAAACTCGACACAATATCCGTTAATTAATCATCGATCAACGCATTATAAAACAATTACGTTATATAATTAACGTAACTTATCATCACTAGCTTTTGAAGAAACTTAAAATCGTATCGTATCACGTTACTATAGAATTTCATGTGAGGGGTTCCCATTGGTATTTGTTTTGACGAGTTTGCTGGGTTTACGATTTAAAGTGCCCTGACTCCTCAAACGATACTACATGGCCTCTGGATTATGATAGCCCGAACAGTGATACAATATTTCCATAAATTAATAAATCAAAGTAATACGTTAAACTTTATGAAGTTTGAAAACATAAAACCATCTCACTAAGACTGACAAATTACCCAGTAATGCGTGACGAGGCCGTTACTTTCACTAATAAACATTTGGGCCATCAATTAGATTTCCTTTTAAGTGATTCATAGCCTCCGCATTTTAAATCTTCTAATGTTATTTCATAAACCATCGAGGGGGATACAGGCTATCAAACATGAATAACGAGTGTTTTTTTCTAACTGTATGCTATCCTAAAATCTTATATACCTAAATCCTTACTTTTGGGCCATTAATACCCCACTATCATGACCGTTAATTACTTTCGGAAAGTAAGCCGTGAATGCTTTGAATAGATATATTTTGGACTGAACTTCCGTTCGTGTACCTATACTTCTGGTAAACCAAACGCACTTCATATGAATCACCTATGCGGTGTTGGCAAAGAGCACCCTTGGGGCAACTTCTGTGATTATTGATTATCTCAAGGTCTCGGTGTCATGAACTTTGGGCAATAATATTGTTTTCTATAATAATTGTACTCATTGCAATTATACCATATGGGTGATAACAACGTAACCCACTATTGAACTGTATTTAAAAACTGTTTTAACAAAACCATGAATTTCACTCAACCTTTGTGTGACCTTTCTTAGCAATGTTTATCTCAAGTAACTGAGCAACTTATGGCACGGAGTGGCACGGACTTGAAGATGGCTAAACTATTATCATTCAAACTTTATGTTTTCATATAGATCTTAGGACCTCTCTTTTGTAAAAACTCTAATGAATAAATGAATGATAACTGGTCGCTTAAAATAATTCCTTTAGTATATATAAATATATATATATAATAAATATAAATATATAATAAGAATAATTATCTCAAAAATATCAATAATAAGAATTCCGTAAGGCTTTTTAAAAGAGATTATTACTTTTGACCAAAGTAAAATCTCAAAAAACCTTCCCGGGCCGTGTCCCGACGAGGTACGAATTTGAAAATCGAGGTAACATTTATGGAACAATGCTTGAATATAACAAATTAGATTTGGTTTTCTATTTCTACTAATAATATGCTAAAACAAGTAAATGCACGTTAAAAATGAAAGCAAATAAGGCTAAAACACTAAAAACGATAACGAGACTCAAAACTCGTTCTTTAAAAACTCAAATTCTAAAATTTTAACCCTACAAATGAAATTTTAATTTTATAAATCCTAAATGATAAAAGAAAATTAAAAAAAAGAATTATATTTTTTTGACTTTTATTTTATTTATTATGAATTTAAAATTGTTTTAATCTAAAAAAATTAATTAAAAATACTAAACTTAATTAGAAAAATATGAAAAATTCAAGGAAAGTACTTTGATCTATTTTGAACCTAAGAAAAATAAAATGGCTCACCCAGCTTATCCCAATAAGCTGATAATAAGCCAAAAAGGTTGATAATCCTAAAAAGGAAAAAAAGGGTAAATAAAAAAATATGCAAATGATTTAAAATGAAAAAGACCATAGGGCAATTTGAGATGGGTGTGTGAGTTGAGCTTTGTGTGTAAGGGAGGTCACAGGTTCGACCCCTGTGACCTCTCTTTTTTTGGAAACATTTTTTTTCTTTTTTAAAAACTTATAAAATAAGCTAAAATAACAAACTTTAAAAAGAACTTTTTTTTGGCAAACTTGGAAATAAGCTGGCAAAAAGCTAAAAGAAGCTGACAGAGAGGCTTTTTAAACTAAGGACTAAAAGGCTTAAACTTTGATCTTTTTAAGACTAGATAAGCTAGGGAAACAACACAAATAATATAAAATCAACTCCATAATAACTTAATAAGTGAATCTAAACTAACATTAGCAGTCTTAACACTTAAACTCTAAAATAAGCAAACAAAACAGGAACTTTGGCTAAATTACAACCAAAAACAGCCCTCATGAGCAACTTTAACCAATTTTTTAAGACCCAAAGCTATCTTTATTTGGTCCTAAAATCTACAAAACATATTAAGCTGGAACTATGAGCTATTTAAGAAAAAGCAAAGAAAAAACATTTTGAAATTCAAATAAGCTATGAAATAGACAATTAAAAGGGGCTGTTTAACTTAGTATATGCTGAGTTTTTCCAATTTTTATAAAGACTAAGATGGCTAACTGCAACCTTATAAATAAGCTAGTAAAAGTGTTTTAAAAACTAAAATAAGCTTAAACAGCTTGAGCTTGACTCCCAATAAGCTTGTGTAATCAAAATCAAACCCTAAATCAAACTAAATCTGCCTCAAAATTTCAATTGAAAACTGACATTTAAACTAAATGAAACAAAGACTTGACAGATTTTAACTTTAACCAAAATGGACAAATGCATAATATTCTAACTTCATTCTACTGCATTTTGAAACAATAACTAACATGAAACAACACCTAAATGCTACTAACAAAGATCTAATCATTTAAAGTGAATTATGAACTAACAACTTCACAGAATCAAACCATGAAAATCTTGAAACTAAAATTTGAAATTTAAACAATAACAACTTATTAAAACTGACTTATAGACTAAATTAAAACTGAACTAAGAACCAAAAACAAATTTTACCTCATTTGACCATTTTTGATCTTACCCAAAAACTCTTTAGGTTTCTTATAATTCAATTTAAGCTTGATCTTAAAGATTTAAGCAAGATATTTGAAAACAGATAACAACAACTATGTATCAAAAGTCCCCCACCCACCCATAATATTAAGCACAAATAAGAAACAGCAATAAGCACTTAGAAGTGAGCAAATAAAAATAAGCAGTTTTAAAGCTAAACTTGACAATTTTAACTTAAATCATGATTAAATGATTTCTAAGCTAAAAGCAAGCATAAATAAGCAGTAAACAACATACTACTACAAATTGAAGCTAAAGCAACACCAATAAAGTGTTGTATTATGTCTTTAAAATGTTGCATTATATCTAAGTGACACTTTATCAAGTGCTACTTTATGTAACGTTGCTAGTTAATATGCAACACTTTATATGGAATAAGAAACACTTTCTTAAAGTGTTTGCTCAGGTTTAGCAATATATTAACTTTGTAATGCAACACTTTTTAAATCCAAACGCAACACTTCGTACGCCAAATACAACACTTTTTTACGTAAGTGCAACACTTTTTAGAATCAAATGAAACAATGCCACACATAAGTGCAACACTCTTTGACAAAATTGCAACACTTCTTTATTTAGTATCACTAAATGAGCAACACTTTAATTTATCAAGTGCAACACTTGTGTTTTTTTAGCATATATTTGCAACACTTTTTTAATGATTTGTAACACTTTTTTACGAGATACAAATGCTACATTTGTCATATTCTTGAAAGAAGCCTAATACATATAATGTTCCATTCCATCATAGTAGTAACAAAATTCCATCGATCATAAGAAACAACAATGAAAAGTTTTACTTGCATGTACATGTAAAATAACTAACATAATATGTCTTGTCTACAACAAAAAGAGTAACCAAATTACAATCCTAAAAATAATCTTGACATCTTCCTTTGTAAATCTTCACTAGCAACTTGACTTACGCCAAAAAAGCTTGTAGTCTGTTACACATCAGCATCAACAAACATTATCATCAAGATACATCAGCATCAGCACAAGATTCATCAACATCAGCAGCAATATACATTAGCATCGACACAAGCTGCATAACATCAACACAAGATGCATCGCATGCTCCAAGCAGGCTGTTTTGTAACTATGATCATCACATGAACAACTAATAAGATTTTCTTATTCCGCAAGAACAAAACTAAAGGTAGCAACACCCGATCTTACCAAATAGTGGTATTCATTTGACATGTCCGACATTCGAGGGCCTGTTCTTGGGCTCATCATGTAAAAAACACATGATACGTAAATGAAACAGTCATAACCTTAATTTTGTACCATAATAATAAGAATGTTCAGTTTTTCTTTATAACAATAAGTGGTTTAACCCTTCGTGAATTTTTGACCAATTCGACCTGTTTATTGGAAAATTAAAGAACCACTACAGGTACCTAAAACCCTTTAAGTATAAATATCTGTGAAGAACTCGAACTCTTTTAAGTCTCTAGACCATAAGCAAAAAAGTACTAATCCCCGTTCCAAAAAAACCCACAAATTCCAAACCATGCTTCTGAAGCCCTAGCTATCTGAAACATCATTAAATTTGTACATTAAATCAGAAGACTATGAAACCCAAAGATTGCTTCATTAGCAACATTATGGGCCCAAAATTAGTTTTCTTATATCACAAAGGTAAAGCATGCGACTGGAAGCTAAACTTAAATAAACTCGATCATGAGCATCAACGAAGAATGCAAGAAATATATCATTTCTCCGTGTTCGGTTCCAAGTTTTACAAACGAGTGACTTTTGACTTGTTATTGTCAAAAAGAAAAACATCATCACTTAAGTGAACCACAATCAGAATTCTTGGATTCTAACTAAAATCAGAACTCAACCACTCTCCTTTCTTAGAAATAACAGATTCATCCCATAAAATTTCTGATTTTTTTCTGAGTTTAACGATTAGATGAAAATAAAAGGGTCGAAGCAAGATTCAAATAAAAAAAATATACAAAAAAAACCGTATCTAATAAGACCACACCTTACTTCGGTATATGTGGCACCACAAGCTTCACCCATTGCAGAACTTTTAAAAAGTTTATTACCAACCAACTCTAACCGCGGTTTAATTTGACCAGAATGCTTCACTCTGATTATAATGCTGCAGTAATATATAGAATATGTGTGTTCACCAACAAGTACCCATCGAAGATTCCCTGAAACAAATAAACAATTTTCCAATTTAAAAAGCGAGACCGTTAAATAACTACACTATGAATGAGGAAGTACTAAATGATAAGTGAAGTAGGTTTACTTAAATAATGACGATATACTACACCAATAAATCGGCTTTTGTAAAGTATCCAACTAATAGCTACATTATTTCCTTAGATTAATGCCTCAACAAAAAAAGAGCCCAATATGGTGATAATAAACAATAAATACCTGAAGTACATTCACAATCATGAAATTGGTAACAAAGATATTGACAAACGATGAGCAGTGCATTTATTAATGTAAAGCATTAGTATTATACCAAATCTCCACTCCTTTCGATTGGGAAATTTCCTAACAAACAACATAATAAGCACCAACTTGATCTGCGTTGTAACCCGTAGAAAGAATGCTATGTCGAATAATGTACAGGACAGCCCAACAACTGAAGGGAAATTGAGATGTGCAACTAGTGGGATCTAGATTTGACAAAGATGATGAAAGCTGTGAGGCAAAAGAAGTGGTCATGGAAGGAAGGATGGACAACGATGTATAAAAAATCTAAAGAATCTGTTGTTATAAGAAGGAGGAGGGATTTGAGGAGAGACGACAAAGGTATATTGAAGAGATGATGATGATGGTTGTGTGGTTTAAAGATCAAAGGTCTAACTTTTTTAGCAGCATCGGTGACGAGGAGCAATGATGGAGAGTGGATAGATGAGATCGCCCATAAAGATTTCCATTCCTCTGAGGCGTACATCATCTTGTATTAGATAGCTTAAGACTATTCATAGAATGAGCTGCAAACACACAAATATAATATATCATCATTGGTCATTTCTAAAAAGAAAAAAATAGATCATATACTAGTAATACAAACATCAACCACCATTTACTGCTCATTAGAGATTATAATCCCGTTACTTTTATCGTTGTTCTTTAATGACACTCGTTCTCAACAATCAGCAACCATATAAATAGTGTACAATGTCTAAAAAACTGGATATAAGTTATCTTTGGTTTTTTAGTTAATAAACTATGTGCAAACACTAAAAAATACTCAAGTAATCTATTTTTTCTTCACATGGATGCAAATTGAGGATCACTATTTTAAAACCATCATGGAAATAAAGAACCACTACAGGTACCTAAAACCATTTAAACTAAACATCGGTATTTTTTAAACTTTGAAAGATGAAACATACCAAAAGCAACCATAAAAACTAATCGTTTGGAAAACCTTATCAAGATGATTCCAAATCACACGATGCGATCAACACGATCGGATCAGCACGATGCGATCAGTTTTGATCCATATTAAAAATGTCATCTCCTTCACATTTCTGCTAGTAAAAAGTACAACTCAATCAAACTCAGAAGCCAAAAAAATAAGAATAGAAATGCAATTGAAGTTTGAAACTGGTCCAGCTTGAACGAACTCTCCATCCAAGTCGTATGCCTAAAAAAGCGATGATGGATAGTTGGCGAAAACATATCACATTCTAATTATAAGAAAAAAACATAAACGTAGAATTGAAATGCCCGATCAGAAGTTTAGCCTATTAGTAGGCTTTACCTATCAGTAGCTATGCCTGATCAGATAGCTCTGCCCTACTAGCAAGCCTCTGCTTGATTCCGTAGGCTATGTCCAATCACCAATCTGACATATCAGCCTATTCAGCCAAAAGATCACCTACCCAGCCAAAATCTACACATAATCGAGCTTCTACTACTTGTGAACTAAACTCTAACATCCATGTTGCAGGTCCAGCTATTATCTTCCGAACCCCTTCAATTGCCTATATAGCATATTACCTGCAATAAAATTATGAAACCCGAAGGGCTAAACACATAAAAATACAAGGAAATAACAAATACACAAAAGAGAAAAACACTATGACTCATCACAGTAGTACATACCTTGATCATGCCACTAATATTATCCAAAAAAAGGCTACAACATGACCCATCAATAAGAAAATAAATGAACGGAACATGTCATAGAATTGAACAGAGGACATGAGAAAATATGTACTCTACTATAACAAAAACCACAAATCTATCCAAATAACTACATGTCATAAAATTAATACTTAAAAATATTTGACTGCAATTACTTGTAGACAAATAACTAAAATTGACAACACGAACATCCAGCAGACCATAAAACTAGAACCATGAAATTGGCCCCCAAAAACAAACCAGAACTGAACATAAATCGTTAAATTACCTTTCTTTCCTAGCACACATCTTGGCACTGATGGCGTAAATTCTTGTTTCCCATCTATGCTGACAAGTACAAATAAAAAGTACATATTTAAGATAAGGACTTCTTATGCCTTCCTTTGATATTGTTCAAGTTTCTTCAAAACGATAAATGTAAATGGATGAAATCCTATGAACATTAGTTTCTACAATTTAAAGATAGGAATAGAAAAGGAGGATTACCAAGTGTGTTTCAAGTACTTACATAACAACAATATGTTATAAATTTACAGACCATCAATTACCTCTATTAGTTAGATCTATAAATTTAACCCAAAGTTCTAGTTAAGGATGAAACAACGTAGCACATACACATACATAGATAAGCCTACAACTAACCCAAGAAAGTTAAATATACATTAACCATAAAATTAACACATACGCATCCATCGTCCTGAAACAGTCTCGTTATCATTTACTATGGTTATTTTGAAATTGTTGATATAGGGATATTGGTAGTGGGTCTTTAATTCATATACGAATCAAAGAGCAATAAATATCCATGAGGTCAATTGATTTCACAGACGCATACAATGACAATATACCTAGGCTTCTTGAAATTCAAAAGAATAACAATTTTGAAAGATCATGCTACTTAATAGAATAACATAATAAAAAGACTCAACTCAAGCATGATAATATACATATTATTGCCGTAGAAGCAGTTATAATTTGTTGCGGCTTTAGATTTGAGCAATCTTAGCTGAAAACCCAATTAAATAGAAGTACCTAGGTGATGATAGAGTGATGACGAATTTATGATGTTGTAATACTAGAGATAAGACGATGATATATCAACAATGGTTTGAGAAGAATGAATTTTTTTAACTTGAGTAGAAAGGGGAAAACTAATTTTGAGGGGAAATAAGTTTTGGATGGCGGAACAGTTTACCCTAAAATTTATTTGGAGGGGTGGGCACTCTGGGCTTTCAACTTTGTGAGATCTATTAGTTTTTTCGTTAAAAAAGGTTATACAACACTTATTAAAATGTTGCTTACGTTTTATGTTTATAAAAGCAACACAATTTTCAAAAGTGTTTCTTATAAAGTGTGCATTAGCTTCATTTTGTTGTAGTGATAAGCAACAATAAACAGCAATAAGCAATAAATAAGCAGTAAATAAGCAAATGACAGTAAAATAAGCTAAAACATGAAATTTGAAAACTTACAAATCTTTGCTTTGTTAAATCTTTAACACCAAATTCGGTTCCAAAACATCCTATAGCTTATCCACATAAGCACTAACCCATGGCCATCCAGTATACACCATGCTCCATGATTCTTGAGATTTTTAAGTGAAAAAGACTTAGGCTATATAAACTATGAAAAAGTTTATATAACTTAAGTGAAGCAGTTTTAAATAGGTAACTAAGAGCTTAAAAGAGATTAGCAAACATTTTCAAAACATAAAGTGCATTAACTAAAAAAACAGGATTTTAACATAAAAGCTTAAATTTCATTAACTTAAAAACAAGAGTACAAGACTTTAAAAAAAGTACAATAAACTTAGAAAAGCTGTAAATTACAATAAAAAGCTTGAAAAAAAACTTAAATAAAAACTACATAAAAAACTAGAGATCCTTGCTGCCTAATTGGTCTTCTCTTTTATAGCCGAGTAAAGAAGATTCTAGGACTTGAGGTGTGTTTCCTGTGTGAGGAGAAGTCAAGCCCTCAATCTTAGCCTCCATCTTCTTTGGCACCAAAGCTCTGTAAGTGAACCCTTTGGATTTAGGACTCATGTCCCATCAACCAAAAGAAACACATAATATTGCCAACATAAAGCTTGTCAGTTTGGGTTGGGATAATAGGTAAGGGAGTTTGTTTGATTATGGGGAATAGGTAAAAATTGTTGTCTGTTTGCAGGGTAACTATTTTGGAGGGAGGATGAATAGTAAACATGGCGGGAAAAGAATTGGGGGTACTGTTAGTTGTTTTTAACAGGGTTAGGGGGTAAAAGGATGTGGGGTGAAAAGGGTTTAAGGTTATAGGGACTAGTTGTGTTAGTCCTAAGACTAACATGTTAAGTCCTTAAGGACTAACAATCTAAAATGTTAAGGTTGTAGGAAAATTGTTGTTAGCTGTTCTTGGGCTATGGTTTTGGGCCGATTTATATTTAAAAGAGGAGTTGGGCCAAGTATGGATTTAGCATATTATAAGTAAAGCTTTAAAAGGTTAAGACCTTCCCTATATGCTTAATAGGCTGACCCGCCCCTTAAATGGGTCGGGTTGCCCATTTGAGATTTCTTTGGTTCGGCTTCGCGTCTTGTCTTTGACTGCCGCTGTTGACTTTTGACTTTGACGATTGACTTGCTCACGATCTTCCATCCGTGCTCGGTGTTGTCCGTTTTTGTCCTGATTTTGTGTCCTTTATGAATAGTCCATTACCTGCAACAATCATAAATCACAAAAATACACAAAATACAATGTATTTTTTGTATATTTAGGTCATTTTTAGGCCACGTTTTATAGGTAAAAAAGTATGTGTAATTAGAAGCACAGACCAAAAACCCCCCCATACTAATACTTTTGTTGTGTCCTCACAGCATATCCATAAGTAAATATTAAAAACCTTAGAATCTGAATTCCCCCTCGACTAATTACCTCGAAAAATAGCTAAGTGATCATCAAGGGAATTAAAACGCATAAGTTTAGAAAAAGACCCGTTTTGACCATTTTAAATATTCACACTTATCCGACACATAGTTTTGCATTTCCCCTTTTTCCTCCTTTTTTTATGTACTTTCCATTTCAAGACTAACTAACATGTTTGGACATATCGTTATTCTTATATCTTTTAGGGTCACAAACAAAGCAACTTTAATTCTAAAATGCATCAAAAAGATAAATCATTCGTTCCTGTACTTTTTCAATTGTCCAAAACAAGCTTAAACACAAGATCAACCGTTAAAATACAGTTAAGATGCTACACTACTCATACGTGTACCTTGTAAACTTTGCTCCCTGACAATTATTATATCTTAGTGAATGTGCTTATTTCAAATTTCAACCATAGATCAAACTTTCGCAAAATTCTATTGCGTCACGTTCCACCCAATAAGTACTGAGTTTCGTAGCGAGATCATCCCACGTAGCACTTTTCTTGCACGGCACATACCAACCTTGCGCTAAGTGACCAGGACTTTTTGAATCCTCAACAAAGACAAGTACGAAATCACAGACCGTCGGTTTCAAAACCGTTGGATTTCTCGTATATCCATAAAATCACAACTTAAAACGAAATAGTTTTAGTTCAAAAGCATATTTAAATTTAAAAAAACGAGATTTTCCATATATTTATTAAATCACGTTTATTACACTTAATATAATTACACATCCTTTAAACTAAGGAAATCCTCGACCTTTTAGAAGGCTGCAACATCGGTTGTGAGCCGGCAAGATGCAGGCAAACTTTTATCATCTCGATATATTACTATGAGCCTTTTTAGAAGACTGCAACATCATTGTGAGCCGGAAGATGGCAGTAAACTTTTAATAGCCCATAATTTTTATTATTATTACCCTCAAATTATTTATTTTTTTATTTTTTTTTATTTTTTTTTATAACTTTACATTACCATGATATAGAGAAAATTTATTTTTAGAAAATTTAAGTATAAATTTGAACTAAAATTATTGGTATCGACTACACTTCAAAAATTGTCGATTTAAGTTTAATTTTCGAAGAGAGCACATATTATTATCCGTTAGAAGTTTATGGGAGAGAAAAGTCCCCCCCCACAAACTACACTTATGAAGGAGTCTCTTTAAGATATTCCAACTAAATACTTGTTTATCGCATATAACTCATAATTAACTCTATCTTCTTCTCATTCTTCGCAATAAAAAATAATCCGTGAATGCTTTAGTCCAAAAAGTTTAGGAAAAGCTAGAGCTCAAAATCGCTCGATCCCGAGTCAAAAATTTATTCTTATTTATTCTACCACACAGGAAAGTCCAACCTTGTGATTAAAAACACGTTATATTCTATTTTTTGAACAATTTTTAAAATTTTTCATTTTGTTGTTATTTTGGTGTAAAAACGGATTATTGTGAAACAAACGGCTGAGAGGCACAAACAAATAGATAGATCCCCACATACTAGAATAGAACATTGTCTTCAATATTTTAAGAAGGGTCTCTACGTAAATCTAAAGCCGTTTATTAAGTATGCTCAAAGATAAATGTTAGTCGATAAGATTTGGATATTGGATTCCCAAATGAAGCTGAGGATGGTGAAGCACAGTGAACGAAGGATTAAAACTATACGAGCACGAAGGCTTTCAAAAATCCAGGCAATCCCTGGCCTATAACAAACATACACCACAAAACACAAGAAAGGTAAAGGCGAGCCTCCTCACAACACGCTTATTCATTATACTACTACTAGGATAAGCATGGGTTGCCACCCACGAAGCGCTTATTTTTGTTAACCGAGTCTTGAGCCTGACTCGACCCCGAATTCATTGGTCCATAGGGAAGCAGGTGGAAGATAAAATCTCAATCGGACTTTCATTCAAGTGGTTTGGATAAACATTGAATTTCATGAAAGTTCTACTTCAATGAAATACACCCGGCATAAATGAATGATAAATGGAAATGTCGAGGTCAAAAATAGTATCTTCATTCCCGGAGGAGAGAAGATATGGAGGAGCAATGGGATACGTGAGAAAAGAAAGAAATATCCATACAACATAAGCGAAGAGAGGAGATTGGTCATCCTCGAATGGTAAATTCACATTTGTCGTAGAAGAAATGTTCTCACGAATCCCAGGGTCAATAGAAGTCAAATCTCCCAGATCGGGCTCACTCTTAAAATAAACACATTCAAGATCTGGAAGAGAAATATCAGCATGAATAGTGGTTCTGCCACTATTCTTCTCTTCAATATCAAATTTAAAAGTTTCAAGCTCGGGAGTTGTTTCAAATTTTTCCAAGAAGGAGTCACCATCCTCAACGAGGATAGGAAACTTGATCACAAAAGAATCCATAATGAAATCCCCCGAATCGGGTTCACTATCACAAAAGAATGCTTCATAATCTGAAAGAGATAACTCAGTATAAGAAGTGGGATTGCCACTACTTTTCTCTTCCAAATTAAAGCAGAAAGTCTCGGACTCGGGTAAAGAATTATAAGAAATGTTAGTCTCCTCCAGGAAAGAGTTAGGAGATGTGGAGGTAGACTTGGTCACAAAATCAAAAGATGGAGTGGGATTGTCTTTTAATGCTTCGATCTTAGCAATAAGACGATTGACATTCAACAATTTTTCACAAAGAATATCGTCCTTGATTGTAAGAAGAATATCGGTATCAATCTCTCCATTTTCAGTCTCCACCACCTCTAAGCTGATGAGCTCAGATTCGGGAGGTGATGCATCGACATAATCGATGTCGTCAATAGAGAAAGAATCATCATCAATCGAAGTAGAATCATCGTTAGAATCGGAGAATTCCTCAAATTGATCTTTTTAAATGTCAAGAGGCGGAGAATTATCATGAAAAGGCACATCACACATATTGTCAGGAATACCCTCGGACTCACTTGGGATTGGGACAAGGTCCTCAACACTAGACTTTATTAATTCGTCCGATTCCGTTGCCAGAATAGTGTCAAGATGCTCGTCCCCCATACTAAGAAAGTTATCGGGCTCCTCGGTTGATACAACAGGTGTGATTGCAACACACGGAGGAAGTTCAGAAATAACGTCACTCAATGGAATAGAACTTTCCTCATCATCGTCATCATCATAGTAAATAAAATTGAACCGTTGTGAAGTTCGAACATAAGCTGCCTGCTCTTGTTGCAGAAGCTCTTTCTCCTTTTTCCTAATTTCAATACTCATTCCATTGAAATTCTGTTTATCTTAATTTCACATTCCCTTCTATACTGAATATCTATTCTCTCATTACGATAATCTTTAATCTGTAAGTCATTAATTAAACTTTTCATTTCATCTAAATAATGTTGCTTCAGATCCTCCATTTCTTGGATACTCATTTCTTGAGGAGGTGATTGATCGATATTAGCCGCCCGTTCCTCTGCTAGTAATTCTCCAATAGTTTTCTCATGAGGAGGTTGATGAATGACGGAATACTGTGGGGGTTAAAAGTGGTCAAAACCAGAATAATTAGACTCATAACAAAGATTGAGCTCATAATAATTCAGTGGTTGACATTGAAAAGTCTCATGAGGACCTTCGCAATTTTCACAACAAGGTTCGTAGAAGATCACTTGTTGACATTGAAAAGTCTCATGCGGGCCCCCACAGCGGGTACAACAAATATAGTATTGTTGAAAACATTGAAAATTTTATGGGAAATTAAAGTCTTGATTGTAACACGGTTCCAGATTATAGATAAACGGAACTTGAGGTGGACAATCGTAACCATAATGAGCATCGTTCCCACAAAACTCACAAGAATACATCGGTGGTTGTGAAGTTGGGTTGAAAATGTTACGAGAATCATCGACAAAATTAGGAGTGGAATCATAAGTGAATGAACTTCCATCTCCAGAATAGCATGTCGGATGAAAACTTGGCAAAGTTTGTGGGAACTCATCAACGTTTTGATTATGGCATGGTTCCGGATTAGAGATAGTCGGAACTTTCGGCGGACAATTATAGCCATAATGAGCACCGTTCCCACAAGACTCACAAGTACATCGTTGACAAAAGATACCGTCTAACGAATCACCACACCCGTAACAACAATGATGGTCGATTAGTGGAGGACTTTGTGAAACATTTTCGGAAATATTTGGAGAATCATTTAAAGAATTCGGATTCGGATTATTTCCATATCTTGAAGCACAAATCAAACAAAGTCCTTTGCTAAGACCACTTCCACACCTCATGCAAGTACATCGTTGACAAAATTCACCATCTCCTAACACATCTTTACAATGAAAGCAATGACGTTGGTTGGACGAAAACGTGTGGGGATGTGGTGGTGAGTCGGGAGCTTTATTAGAATCATGAACAAATTTGCCAACGGAACTCATATTCGAACAACAACATTCTTTATTATACAAAGATCCACAAGACGAACACTCTTTAATCGTGTAAATAGGATTCAAACGATAATCGAGTGACGCCATAAGAATTAAACAATATAGAGGGATAAGAAAAAGAATTAAATGGCAAAGTGGTTAGAGGAGATTATTTTTTGTTTTTTGAGTTTTTTAAACAACATATTTTATTAAAGGACAAAATGAGACCGAATAACTTAAACCAATAATCAACTTGCTTCACGGTAGCTCTCTAAAAGAAAAACGCACAAAGGAGCGGAGGAGCGGGAAAGCGCGAAGCTATTAAAAACCTTCTCCTTTCGGGTCGTAGTTCCTCGGAACAACCCTCCTTATACCCCTCTTATAGTTTGTTAATCTCTTAAAGGTGAGCCGTACTTCACAAGTGACACAAAGGCAAGTTTTAATCTTTTGTTTGGGAACTTATTATGATAATGCTCAAGTTGAGAGCATTATATTGATGATGATTTTTATTATTTAAAGACAATGTTTTTATGTTTTTGATTTTTCTTGTTTTTATATACTAATAAAAGAATATATATATTTTTTTTGTTTTTATATTCACAAATAAAACAAATAACTTCGCGAGGAAGGATCTTCAAAGCACTATATGTCAAACGTCGAAACGACAATCGCTTACACTCCTCCCCAGCAGCGGCGCCAAAAATTGATATTAAACCTTTTAATGGGTCAAAGTATCAAATAGTAGTATAATATTAATCAAAATATATAACCCCCGCAAGTCAACCTTGTCAATCTTTTAGGAAAAAGGTCAACAAACTCAAGAGTATGATATAAATGATTCCGGGCAAGTGATCACCCGGGTCGTTCTCCTAACGAGGCGTGAAATTGACGGTTACGTTTTTTGTTTGAATTTTGGATGCTTGAATACAAGAAGGATTTGATTTGGGTTTCTAAATTCTATAGGAAATTATGAAAATTTAAACTAAGAAATACTTAAATCTACGGGAAAAACAAGCAAAGGTACGAGAATTTAAACCTAATTCTACGGGAAAGCAATATAAGGCATTGGAATAAATCCTAATACTACGGGAAGCAATTAAAGGCAATAAAATAACTTAAAAATCTACGGGAGACATAAATAAGGAAAGGAATCAATAACTAAGGCAAAAACGAAAACCTGGAATCTTAAAACGCGTCTAATTTATCAACTATATCGAATTTAAGCCCTAAAAATGCAAACTTAGTTTCTAAACCTCTAATATGATAAAAAAAATCTAAAAGGAATTATATTTTTTTGACTTTTTAATAATTTTTTATAAATTAAAAACCTATTTAATCAATTTAAAATTCTAAAAAATGACAAATTAACACCTAAAAATTCTAAAAAATGATTTTCTACTTTTAAAATGCCTAAAACTAATTACTAACTCAGAAAAATATTTTTAATGACTTTAAATAATTTTTAACTAATTTCTAAACTTAATTTAAAAGCTAAAAATTAAATTTTAAATTTTAAAAATGATGAAAATGATTTTAAAGTTTGTAAACCTCAATCTAATATTTATAAAACTAAAAACTATTTTTTTGTATTTTTCTGAATTGATTTACTATTTTTAAATGACTTTTTTAAAAAATTTAATTACGAAAAATAATAAAAAGTAACAAATATGGCAGGAAAAATATGAAAAATTACACAAAAGTCCTAAATGTTGCAAAGATGCTGGGAAAAATAAGCTAATGATCACAACTTATCTAATAAGCTGTGAAATAAGCAAAAGAATGGCTGAAGGCTTATAAGGCAAATGTCTATAAAGAATAAATGGTACAGCCCTATAACCAAAGACGTCCCAAGGGTAGATGGTGGCAGAGTGTGTGAAGGGTTTGGTTGAGGTGGGGAGGTCTCGGGTTCGAGCCTTGCTCACCCTTGATATCCCCACTTCCTAAATCTTTTTATTTGCCAAATTTTTTTTACAAACTTAAACTTAAGCTGGAAATAAGCAATTTTTAAAAAGACAACTTTTTTTTTAAAACTAAAAATAAGCCAGAAATAAGCTAATTAAAACTGACAGTTAAGCTAAAAAGGATTTTCACTAAAATTCTCAAACTAATTAAGCTCAAAAAGCTTATATAAGCTACACCCTAAACTAAATAAGCTATAAGGGGCCTAAACTATTCTTTAATAATCCCTTTTTAAACCTAAGCTAGGCATAAACAAATAAGCTATAAGCTAAGATATACTCAAACAGATTGTGCAAGGGGGTGGATTTTTGGCTTTGACCCATTCTAAACACCAATCTTGCAGACCCATATAAGCAAACAAAATAAGCCCTAAAGTTTCAAATAAGCCATGACATAAAGACTTGATACTATGAGCTATATGTAAAAGAAATTTCAGAAGTTAACACAATCTACAACTAATCTAATTTTAAGCTCAAAAAGTGGCTTTTGGCCATTTTGGAAACTGGTATGTAAAGGAAAAT
>BQNB010131014.1:0-7500 GCA_026074375.1 Tanacetum coccineum
CACCGCCACTTGTGTTTTTAAAAGAGTTGATAGAATATTTGCTTGCAGAGTTGTTCTACCATGTTTGCTTGATTCCTCCTGAATATTGTCGACAATGCATTGACCTTGAAAAAGGTTATTGATTTCCGCATAAACAGAATTGGCAAGAGTAGTCTTACCACCGCCTCCAACCCCCATATCCCAACCATTCGCACACCACCTGTCCCAACTTGTAAACTCGATATTAAATCATTTACACAGATCATCATTCTAACAAACTCTTCGTCAATATCTGAGTTTGACGAAAGCAGCTTCTCTAAAATTGCATCGAGAATTTTTTGGATGACTCCTGCCTCATGTCTGCAGATTGGATATATATAAATGGATAAATAGCGTGTCTGCTCAATTACGCCTCTCCCAAATAAAAGGCCGATGAGTTAAAACTAAATTATCAGATCTAAAATGGCATTTCCTTTATTAGTGATTATAATTTTTTAACAAAAAGAAAATTACCCGCTTGCAATGTTCTTGGGTTCCCATCCAGAAATGTCACTTGCACCCACAAGTGATTTTCTCCATGATTCAGCTTTCGTGACATTCTTCATCTTTTGTCTGGAAAAAACTTTACCAAATTTTCTTTTATGGTTTCTCACTTTCGATGGATCCACGTCATAGAATATTGAGATAACAATTATTCCCATATCCTCCCTGCATTTCATGATATGTACAAGTTCATCCAAACACCACGAGGAATCTACATAGTTTTTGGAAAATACTATACGATTCTTCGATAGCCTCTAACAGGGCTGGACCAACAGATTCACCCTTAGGAAGTGTGATATCATCCTTATAAGTGCGAACCAGTCGGTCTTCAAAAGCCTTGTAAAGATGATCTATAAAGGTCTTGCGGGTATCTTCTCCGTGAAAGCTAAGAAATACATTATACTTCCTGGACCAGAAAGAAGAAGCTGACGATGAAGATGAAGATGCCATTGATGATGTGTTTGAAGTAAGTATGCTAAGGGTTAGAAAATTGATGTATATACTGAGTAAAAAATAATTATGGTTAATTAATTGTAGAATTTGTTAACTTTTCTAGCGGTCTGAATAAACAAGCGAATTATGTCACAATCACATTGGATGCTAGTGTCATCATACACTTTTCTCCAAAGTGTCTTTGTTAAATGTTGTGGAAATGTGTCGCAAGTGGACGACAAATTTACACAAATAATGCTCCAGTATGCGGGACTTTTTTTTCTTCCTTGAATTTTATATAGGAGCATAGCATGGCCATTCTTAGAGACAAATCCTTTAAGGAGTAACCAGACCATTTACAGTACTGATTACATAAAAGAATCTATACTCTACATCATAGCATTCAAAGAAAAACAATGCTAAACCAAAATACATCCAGTAATACAAACTACTCTATACTATGCTTTCCTTGTTTCTGTTCAGTGTTATCTTCCACTGTTCTTCAACCTTCCTAACTGCATTAGACTCTTTCACCTTTACATTCACCAAAGTCTTGAGTTTCTTTCATTCCATAAGTAATACACAGCAGCGCCACATACCATTTTACATAATATGCATCATATATTTTTGCTACTTCTTAACTAAGACATTTCTTCAATCATAGTTTGCTAGTTCATTGAGAACTTCCTACATAGTTTTGTCTGCATCTTCTTCCATACTAACTCAGAGTATTTACATTTGAAAAACAGATGGTTATGAGAATCACAACATTCATCACATAGAGGGCATTTGAGGACAAGATTTGGATTCCATTTGATCATTTCGTCTTGAGTGAGTAGTCTCCCTTGCACAGCCATCCATAACACAAAGGCATGTGTGGGAATACATTTAGCATACCAAACCATATTTTTCCAGTTTACCTTCAAGCCCTCTTCAGTTCTATCTTTCCAAGCATGCTTAACAGAAAAATTAACTAGCTTTCCATTATTATCCTTCCATTTTGTCACATCATCTTTTGATTCCTTGAGATTTGGGACCCCATAATTGTTTAGAATTGGAAATTTACCAGCCCAATCACTTGGCCAATTCCAATTGCCCCTGTTAATAGCCTCTTTCACAGTGCACTTATCTGCCATTGCATCATATATATCCCTTTTTGTTACAACATTACTTAAGGGGCCTAATGGATGCCAATTATCATACCATATAGAAGTGCTATTACCATTTCCAATCTCAACCCATATATGTTCTCTAATCCTATTCCTTATTCCCAATATAGTTCTCCACATAGGACTGCTATTGTTTTCAATTTTCACATCCCATAAATCCTTTCCTTTAAGTTTCTCAACATTAATCCACTTTACCCATAGAGTATCTTTTTTTAACAGCCACATTTCAAAGATGTTTCAAAAGGAGAGTCTCATTCCATTTATGTAAATCTTTTAAGCCCAGTCCTCCCTGGTCTTTTGGTTTGCAAATTGATTCCCAAGAAACTTTTGCTTTGCCTTTGATCAATTTTCCTTGACACCATAAGAACTTTTTCAGAATTTTATTGATCTCATTGATGACAGTTTTAGGAATTAAGAAAACTGAGGCCCGATACATCTACATTGAATTCAACACTGAAGCTACTAGCTGTAATCTCCCAGCATAGGTGAGTGTTCTATTCTTCCAGTTAAGAATCCTTTTTTCAACTTTCTCAATAAAAGGCTTACACTCTGATACACTTAGTTGTTTTGTTATTAAAGGGACACCCAAGTATCTCATAGGAAGTTTCCCCACAGAGAATGGAATAAGCTTTAAAATGCAGTTTTGTTCCATGACATTCGTTCCCCTAATGAATATAGTACTCTTTTGCATATTTGGTTTGAGCCCTGATACTCTACTAAATTCTTCCAAAGTTCTTTTAACAACCTTTGCTGAACTTGTGTCTCCATTACAGAACACCATTAAGTCACCAACAAAGCAGATTTGAGTAATTTTTAGTCTTTTACAACCCAAATGATATCTAAAACATGTTGTTTCACTTATGTTTTTCTTCATTAGCAAGTTCAACACCTTCATGACCAATGTGAATAAGTATGGAGCTATGAGGTCTCCTTGTCTGAATCCTCTACCACCATTAAAGTATCCAACTCTCTCTCCATTCACATTAATAGTAAATTTGGCAGTTGTGATACATGTCATTACCCATTTGATCCATTTGTTATGGAATCCAAACCTAGATAAACATTTGCCAAGAAAGTCCTAATTAATGGTATCATAAGCTTTTTGTAAATCAATTTTGAAGGCACATTTCTTCCCTAAATTTTTTCTATTGTACCCTCTCAGCAATTCTTGGGCAAGAAGTATATTGTATGTGATCTATCTCCCTTCAATAAATGCACTTTAGTTTTCATCCACTAACTTCCCAAGGACACCCTTCATTCTGTTAATTAGGATCTTACTTATGCATTTGTAAATCACATTACAACATACTATTGGCCTATAGTCTGATACTTTATTAGGTATTTTTCTCTTAGGCACAAGTGAGACAACATTTTCATTTACCTCACCTAAGAGCTTTCCAGTATCAAAAAACTATTGCACAGCCTCACAGAATTCTTTTTCCATAATATCCCATGCCTCTTTGAAGAACTTGGAAGTATAACCATCTGGCCCAGGAGCTTTATCATCTTGAATATCAAATAGGGCTTATTTAACCTCTTTGTCACTTACTTTCTTGATCATCTCATTAGACTCTTCCATTGTCAATTTTTTTTATCAAAAATGTTCATATACCCATCCATAGTTTCCACCTTGTCTTCTTTTCCCAAGAATTTCTTAAAATGTTTTAAAAACTGATCTGCAACCTCTTCATTTTCATGCCTCTTTCCACTTTCATCACAAGTTGCCATGATTCTTCTTCTATGCTTTCTTTCCTTGAGAACCTTATGAAAAAAGGAAGTGCTTCTATTTCCCTCATTAAGCCACTCTATTCTTGCTTTTTGATACAATATACTATCCTCTTATTTTCTAGCAACATTATATTCATTCAACAACTCACAACTTTTATTTCTTAACTCATAATTATCAAGGTCTTTTTCCATATCACATTGAATATTTTTTAAATCACCTCTGCACTTACTCTGTCTGATACATCTCCTTTTTCCCAACTTATTTTATTCAGAGGCCCTTTTAGATTCTTTAATTTCTTTACTAGTCTATACAAAATTAGAGAACCTAAAAGCTCTTTTCTTCATTGCTACACCATTCTTCATTATCAAAATAGTAGGTGAGTGGTTAGAGATTACAAAAGGAAGGAAACATCCATGAGCATCAAGATACTTGCTTATGAATTCTTCACTGACCATGATTCTATCTAACTTTTTGAGGGTCTTGCAATCAGGATTCTTAAGACTTTCTGTCCAAGTAAAAAAGAAACTTGAGTTGTTCACATCTTCTAACTCAATATCATTAATACACTCATGAAACTCCTTCATATCATTAGATGAAAAGGAACTTCCATCTGAGTGTTCATTGATTGCTAAGGTAACATTAAAATCACCACTAACAACCCAAGGATTCCCATTTACAATGTATTTATGATCTTGTAAGTTTTTCCATAAATCCTTCATTTATCCTCCTGAGTTACTAGCATAAACCACAGTATAAAAGAATCTAGTTTTCCTATTCAGTGACTCTACTTGAAGGAACATGTATTGCTTAGATTGACCACTCACCCATACATTGACTGAATTCATATCCTAGCCAACCATAATTCTTCATCCTTTATTATCATTTGCACTATTGGTACATCAATCCTAATTACCAAAAATCTTTTCACATACCTTTGTTACATTTTGATACTTGATATGGGTCTCCAATACTTCCATTAACTGAATCTTTTCTTCACTAATCAGTTTTTGAACCTCCTTTTATTTATCACTAGTGCTGAGACCTCTAACGTTCCATGATGCAACCTTCAAATTAGTTTGAAAATCCATTATATTACAATACTCTCTTTTCTATTTTTGCTTTCTCTCAATTCTTTTAAACTCACACTACTCTCTTTTCTGTTTTTGCTTTCTCTCAATTCTCTTATCTCACAATACTCTCTTTTTTGTTTTTGCTTTCTCTCAATTCTTTTAGCTCACAAAACTCTCTTTTCTGTTTTTGCTTTCTCTCAATTCTTTTAGCTCACAAAATTCTCTCTTTTGTTTTTGCTTTCTCTAAATTCTTTTGGCTCACAATACTCTCTATTCCGTTTTTGCTTTCTCTTAATTCTTTTTGCTCACAATACTCTCAATTCTGTTTTTGCTTTCTCTCAATTCTTTTGCTCAAAAATTCAAAGAAAAAAAAACAAAATTCTACACTACTATATACAGTTATAGAGTAAGGGTAATTATGCCAGAATACTACCCCCTCCACCATCTACTTCATTCCTTAGGCAACTTCTTTCTGCACCATTCACTTCTTCCACAACATTTTCAGAATCCATATCATCCATGTCATCCATTGCATCAATGATTTCCTTCCTGTCTTTGTAGTACATTTTCATAAAACTGTTCCATTTCTACATATCCTTATCAGTAGGATTGATTCTACTATGAACAAATTTATCCACTATCTCTCTTTCATTCAGGTTTGGAATTAACTCATCTTCATCCACTAGTTCATTCAGCAAAGTAAATCTATTAGATTTACTAACTTCATTTAATTCACCCTTCTTAGAATTATTTTTATCAATTTTGGGTTCCTTTGTGGTATCCTTCCTTTGAGTATCATTGTTCTTATTCTCTGTGTTTCCCACATCATTTTGCACTTCCTTGTTATTAACACTCATTTCCTTCACATTTGTTGCCTCTTTCATTCTTTTCCTATACTTAAATCTTCCTACATTAGGCTTCTTATTATTCTCATTTGAATTCCTTCCAACAGTCCATTGTCTCCCATAATAGCCATATTGACCTTGATGATTCATGCTTTGCATAAATCCTTCATTTCTAGTTCTCCTGTTCTGTACTGTCTTAAAGTCATTCTCACTTATCTGTTCAACACCAGTATTCTGTTCACTCTTGTTTTTGATCTAACACTTAGACTCTTCATGTCCAAAAACTTTACAATGAGCACAGATGCTAGGTTTTCAGGCATATTCAACCTCCACAAATATTTTTGTCCCCTCAGCAACATTTTTCCCTTTGTAGATGATTTCAATCATGTCCTTTATCTCCTTTTCTACATCAATTTCAACTAAAACTCTTGCAAAACCAATCCTACCTACACCAGTTAAACACATTCTAGTGGTAACCTCGTCCATTATTAAAGGCTTACCTAGACTGCTTGCTAATGCACTAATTTCTTTCACACACCAAGCTTCCATTAGAACCTTACTATATGTAGGCAATTCTTTCACACTCCAAGCTTCCATTTCTTACTCTCAAAACTATATCAACCAACTTTTTTCCTTCCCCTGAGGCATTTAGTTTCCATGGATTCTCCTTACCACTACATGAAATACTGCTACAACCTTCCTTACTATCCATACTTTTAGCTGCCTTAACTACACTATCATCATCATCTCCAGTATCCTCACAATTCTCAATCCCAGTACTAGTAGTACTCTTACCCAAACAGGGGCTATTAAGTTTTCCATTCAAGTTTTGTGCCTTCTACTTGATTGGTGGGAATTGCTCACCATTCAAATCATAACCAAATCCCTCATTTTCCTTCTGCTTCTCACATTGCTCCTTTATTACATCACTACATTCACCCTTCTCAATATTCTCAAAAGTACTGTTCATCCCTGTGTCCCCTTTTCCATTCCTATTCAACTTCTGATTTGTAGCACTCATATTAATTCTTTTTCCATTACTTCTCAATATTCTCAAAAGTATGTGTGACTTTTTGGATGTGCTATTTTTCATGTGACATTATTTCTCAAAATAAATATGAGAGTAAACTGCAAAAATCATCCCTGTGGTTTGTAGTTTATGACACTAATCATCACTTGCCGATACTATTGGTACTAATCATCCCTAAGTCGCCAAATGTCTGGCATGAGAGTAAACTGCAAAAATCATCCCTGTGGTTTGTAGTTTGTGGCACTAATCATCACTAGCCGATACTATTGGCACTAATCATCCCTGATTCGCCAAATGTCTGGCAAAAGTCATCCTTATTGGGGATGATTTTTGCAAAAAGTTTAACAAAAAGTTTTGCAAAATTCATCCCTCTAGGAATGATTTTTGCCGAACGTTTCACCACTGAGGGATGATTAGTGCTAATATTATCGGCTAGGGATGATTAGTGCCACAAATTACAAACCACAAGGATGATTTTTGCAGTTTACTCTAAATATGAAAACTAGTCTTCTTGGAAATTAAAATTACTATTAAGCCTGAAATATTAGAAAGAAAATATTTCCGAGTTAATTTTCTGTTTCATTATTATTGTTTACTAAAATATACTCGTAACAGAGGAAAATAGGAATGTACTATGGTAACATTACCATACATACTATAAACGGCATTAAACGGTGTCGTTTTAACGTCACCCAAAACCATA
>BQNB010131014.1:12500-13597 GCA_026074375.1 Tanacetum coccineum
TACTCCCATTACTGTGTGAAAAACACACATATATATTCGAATACAAGTGACAATGTGTGCTAGTTATTTCTTAGATTAATTTGCTGTCAAATGTCACTAAAAAAAAGCCAAAAAGTTCAAAAACAGTAGGTTTAAGATTTTAGCTTATAGATTATAATAATCTAGCTAATAGCTTAGGTTTTTATGATTTAGTTTCTTAGCTTATATATAGGTAAAGTAGTTTTCAAAAGCTGAGTTTCTAATATAGCTTATTGAGCATTTGAGCTTATTTTGTTTTTGAGCTTTTTGAGTTGTTTCCTGAGTTTAGTACTTTCATTATCCATTTCAGTTGGTTTAAGATGTTCCTAGGTCAATTAGCTTTTCATTTCTAGATAGTACACATCATAAGCTTTTCAGAACACCTTTTGCTTTTTCATTTGAGCTTAATTTGAGTAGTTTACAGCTGATTTAGTAAAACCAAGGGTAAACCCCTACATTCTGTAAACAGCTTATTGATAAGCTGTTTTTGAGCTTATTATTGGTTTTCAGCTAATAGTATTTTCATTAAAGTTATTCACACCAGCTTGTTCTCCAACTTTGCTTTTATAAGTTTTCAATAATAAGCACTTTTTAGGACTCAACTTATTTTGGGCTTAATTGGACTAAACTTGTAATCGGGTTGGGCCTCAGGGTAGGAAGTGTAACTTTTAAGTTTTAATTGTTTTCTCAGTTAGTCCTTTGTTTTGCATTGTTAGTCCTTTAAGGACTTGCATAGTTAATCCTTAGTTAAGTTTCTTTGTTAGTTTAATAATTTTAATAAATAATTAGGTTTAGTTTTTAATTAGTTTAATTAAACTTTAATTAAAAAGTAAAAATTAGGGCTTTTATTTTTATAAAATTTCTCATCATTTTCTCTTTTTAGTATAATTTTTATAAAAATTTTAGGGTTTATATTTTTAGCATTTTTTTATTATTTTTAAGCTTTTAATTAGATTAAATCTTAGAAAATTCATATTTTAAAATCTAAAAAGCCAAAAATAGTGATTCCTTTTTCTAAAATTTTCTTTTTCTTCGTTTTACATAGGAAAAATATAATTTCAATTATTTGCTATTTTTTT
>BQNB010131015.1:0-18846 GCA_026074375.1 Tanacetum coccineum
CTTATGATCTTTAGTTAAAATTGTTTTATTAATATTAGTATTAATTAAATAACTAAGATATTATATTTTGAAAAAGTTGAATGTATGGCTCGATTAACTCGTTTAACTTGATTGCTCGTTCGTTTGACTCGATAAGCTCGTTCGACTCGATAAATTAAACGAGCTTTCGAACGAGTCGAGCCGAGTATTAGCTTTTAAGGCTTGACTCGTTTAACTAATCGAGCACAATTTTTTGTTCGAGCTCGACTTGAGCTTGATAAGTTTCATGCTCGAGCTCGAGATAAACAAGCTCGAACTCGAGTAGCTCGTTCAAAGCTCGACTCGTTAACACCCCTATTTAGAACATCTTTTTAAAACCTGACTCAAATGGCCGTTTCGTCTCACACGTGTTGATAATTTTTTTTAAAAATTACAATCCATTTCATTCATTTAATACTCTATTTTTCTTCATTATTAGTAATTAAGATCAAAATTCTTCTTAATAAGAATGACTTGATATGTATATTAATAACTTAACCTTCGTCGCCACTAGGTCGACGTAATTTAGATAACTTAAAACGAGTTTCTTTTACTTTTTGACGAGTTATCGTTGTTGTTTTATAAATAAGAATTTTCCTTTTAAGAACCTTTTCAAAAAATTCATATTATACATGGAAAGGTGTAAACATGTAAACAAATAAGGTCGTTCATGTACTCGTTACCCACATATGAAAATCTGACTGAAATGTATGCTGCCTAATTGAGGTATCTCGTGACCATTTTCAACCCTCACTTTTCATTAACTACCCGTAGATGTGTAACGATGAGAGTTATTTTATTTTATGCAATACCTAAAAGTAAGGGTGTTAGTCAGGTCGGGTTGGTCGGGTTCAGGTCAACTCGAGTCGTGTCAAAGTCGCATCAATGGTAGAAATTCAATACCCAAACCTGACTTTATTTGAATTCGCGTTACTCGGGTTCGGTGAATTCGGGTCGGTCAACTCGGGTCGGGTCAATTCGGGTTTGGGTCAACTCGGGTCGGATTAATCCGATATCCGACCCTATTTAGTTATCGGGTTACTCGGATCGACCCGAATAATCTCTATTGATTATTTGACCCGAATAACCCGACCCGAATAGGCTTAATCGGGTCAGAGTCCGGGTCAAGTCGGGTTTTTCGACACCCTAACTAAAGGTATAATAGTTAACTAGTTAACCAAACACATAAATCTTAACACATGGCACGTGCCAATATATATACTCGATTTTTTTTGAAACACCACATTTGGTTTAAACATAAAAAAACAATGTTATGCCAATATACTAAAACCATTCCCTCCAAAAATTTCCATCCAATCCCACTGTATCACGATTTTCTCTCCATAAAAATCGCAACTAAAATTAAAAGTCTCCCTAATATATTCTAGGATTCACTCCGATGATTTCCCCTAAATTTATCAAACACCATAAGCAAAAGAAGTGGTTGTGCTACCTAGGGTTTAATAGTTTTAGGTATGAATTCAATCTTATTCAATATACAATTAATTGATTGTATGCTTTATGTGTGGCTTTTATATATGACAATTGATTAATTGGGTGATATATTTGTTTAATTGCTAGAAATTAGTAAGGTTTATTTGTTGAAATGTTCTTTGTGACTAGTGGGTTCATTATTTTGGATCTATTATTTTTAGGATGTGTTGGTTTGGTATATGTTATTGAATAATGTGTATATTTTATGTGTTTATACCTATTTGAGATGTTTAAAATAACAAATTCTGAATGAAACGATAGTTGTTATATGAAGTAAAACTGCAAAATGGTCAATGAGATGCTTGGAATTCGTGTCCTAGAAGTGATTATCAGTTTTGTAGCCTAATGTTGTTACCTGTGATTAAGGGTATATCAGGTCAGGTAATGGGGTATTTACGATCTGCAAATTTATAATGTTTTAGTGGTATATTGTTGGTCAAGTGGTAGGTAACTCATAAGGTTGGGTATGCTTTCTTAGTCTGGTCTGCATTGTTCTGGCATATGGATCTGTAATTTTCAGACTTTGTCTGTTATGTTTATATATGCGCCTTCAGGTCTGATATGTAGCAATTTAGTGGGAATGGGCTTTCTATTATTATTTGCATAAACTGTTTGGTTCAGGTTTCATGGCAGAAATTTATCTCTTATGGACATGATCTATATTTTTTTTTGGCATAAATTGGTGTTTGGATTTGCTTGTCAGTAAAAACCACAATTAGACCCGGTAAAACAACAATATGTTAGAATGCTTCAGTCGATTTCATTTATTAAAGGGGTTATGTCATGTATGAAAGTGAAAAATAACACTTTGCGATAAGCAACTTCCTACTTGCTTATCTGAAACTACTTATTTTACCTCAAAATAAGTAGCTTAGCTGTTTGGATGACCTGAAACTTCCTCTGCTAAACGATGAGCAGAAAAGCAAAAAAAATAATCAATCCAAAGTCAAAACATCCTCTTATGTCTTTGAATAAAACCGATTTAGGATGGGCTGTTTAGGATTCGTTAGTAAAAGTGGTATACTTTTTTTTAATAAAGTAGTATAGGGGTTGTTCGTCGTGTATATGATATACCAATACTTGAAGTACTTATCTTCTATAGTTCTACCAGAAGTCCAGAACTTAATAAACAAATAAAGTAATAAGGAGTTGTTCATTTCTAATATGATATAACAAAACACTATACAAAAGTTGATCGCATAAGTATTTGGTTACCGATTCGTGCATCTATTTTGGTATTATATGACATGATATGCTTATCTATGTACTATTGTAGGATTGCTAGTGATGTGTTTCAAAAGCTTTAAATTTATAATGACTGAAAATACTAATTTTATTATAGGGAAACCCACGTATGTAGTATAATCTTTTTAGGTAAGACCAGGTCGTCCACAGAGATTTGAGTAGTATTCAAATAATCAGAAAAGAATAAACTTTAACAATTTTGTAAATAACTTTTTACCAGTAATAATAAAAATGACTACTCGGATAGTTGAAAATAATTTATAAGTGTTGGAAATGATTAAGACCTCGAAGATGGAACCTTAACTTATAAAAAGGATTTCTCGTCAGAAAACGTTTTCACAAATTAACTTGATTAACTCAAGACTTATATTTAGTTAACTAGACCAAACGTGTCACTCAAATAATCCAGTTTCTAATATATCAAAGCTTATTTTGTTTATCAGTTTACGAAAGTAGATTTCTTGACACAAACGTTAAAGATCATAGACAAATCTTTAGAACCACATAGATCATAACGGGTCTTTCGACCTATACCGATATGATTATATAATCTAAGTTTGATAAGCAAAAACAGATAAGATAGGATATAACAGGATTGCAACATAAGCTTGAGATTAAAGAGATCACGATCATACCAAACACTTATTCATTATCATAACATCACCGAGTAGTCATGAGAGATTTAGCCTCTCATGGATAAGTAGTTCATAACATAACTTGATTTAATAACAATCTTCATAATTTCACTAAACTAGTATGATATTCTTCCTCGTTCTTGGTTATTTGATCTTGATGTTCAAAGGATGTGGTGTTTATGCTTAAAGAATACTTGGAAAGGGGTTTATGAGTGTGTGTGATTTGAGGAATGGATGGATGAAGAGATTATGGGATGGAAATGGAATGATTTGTGAATGAAAATTTGACTTCTATTTATAGGCTGAGTGAGGGGTGAAAGCGCGGCGCACAAAGAAATTTATGCGGCGTACTTGGTGATTAAATGCGAGGGAATTAAATGTTTAGTGAAGAAGTGCAGCACATAAAGAAATTTGTGCGGCGTACTTAGGGTATTAATGCAGTAGCATTTAAGTCTTCATTTATTCTTCATTGTCAGATAGAAAGTGGGGCGCACAAAGGAAATTGTGCGGCGTACTTGTGGAGTTGATGCGTTCAATTGACTAAGTCTTTTATTCCATTGACTTGAGAGGAAGTGTGGCGCACAAGGGATAAGTGCGGCGCACATTTACACTTTTGAGCTTGATCTTTTATCTTTTCTTGTATATTGTTTTCCTTAGTGTATAAATGCTTGATCTTTGTTGTGTTTGAGCTTGAAATATCTTCAAGTGAACCTGTACATATTTCATGCTTTTAAGTATCGAAAGTTCACGAGAAATGATTAAATATACAAATAACGTCACCAAAAACATGTATAATTTGGGTGTTATCAAATCCCTCCACACTTAGATGTTGCTTGCCCTCAAGCAATCAAAGCGAGAATAAAATCATTTATCGTGACGTAGAGAAAATTTGGGTTTTAGAAGTGTTTACAGGGTTAGATAACTTTTCAAGCATTGACGTATAACTAAAACACCTTACATAGGGAATGTGTTTGATTTAGAATTCACTCAATTCACTCAGATAGGGTTATATATATATATATATATATATATATATATATATATATATATATATATATATATAACAGGAGGCATTTAACTATTTTATGCCACTTCATAAGTGTTGAAGATCATTATAGACTCATCTAGGATATGTTTTATAGATAATATAAATATGCAACGGAATAATAAAGAACGGTATATTATCAAACAAGGTTTTATCATTAAACGTTTCCACCAAGCCTCAATATTATTTAATCAGAATAATACGGTTACCTATCTCTAACAGTAACAGGGATCAAGGAAAACCTTGATTACCTTGAGGCTACATCACCACTATAGACGTCTACATTTTTCTTTGTGTACACACACATACTTTTCTGGATAATAAAACTATGTGACTATGATCTTTTTATATAGAGAGATCATGACTTACAAAGGAAGTTAACATAAAGATATAAACAAGTAAATCTTCTAAACATTAAGAAATATCTTATGTCATCTTTATTTTCTTAATGAGATCTTCCAGAATCTGCATCATTTGATATCTTTGACTAAATCTTTCATAATTCTCCACCAGCTTGTAGAATTCCAATCTGCTAGATTTAGTCCTTATGTTTCATTCTTTTATTTATTTTGTCTCATCAGATCTAGAATCCCAACAATCTTCCCCTATTTGATGATGACAAAACAAACAAAGTCATGTAAGAACTTCATCATAAAGCCAAAGCTTCTCCTGAAGTTGAGATGTAATCATCTCCCTGAATGAAACAAAACTTCCCCTTAAGTAGATTTCCTTTGTACCATGCCACACCAATGATCTACAAGTTGCAAATTGTACATGTTAACATCTTCTTCCCCTTTTTGTCATAATCCAATAGAGGAAATATGAATATAAGCAACTTTGATCTTAACCACTACAAACCAATATCACACTTCTAATCCAAACCTTCTAACTCCTCAAATTACCCCCCATTAAGCACAATAAGAAAAATGAACTTGAGTAATAGAAACTCACACTAGCAGTAGTAATAATGACTAGCAGTAGTAAAAACCTTCACCTTATGTAGCACATGTAAATGGTTAAACATTTTAACAATAAGCTTCCCCTGAAACCCATATGTTAACCATTTCTTGAATCTTCAAATTCTGTAGGCTCTATGTAATGATTACTAATGAAGAAAACTAAGTATAACGAACTTGATGCTGAAGTAGAACAACCCAAACTTGTGTCTTATATCTTGCACTATCCACGTGACTCCAAACTTATAAATAAATCTGTGAAATATAAGTAGATCGCAACCTCTTGACAAAATCCTCATCTTCTATGAGACACATAACCAAAGTGATAGCAAATGTGAGCATTGAGCACCATAAGTCAGATCACACACCTTTGCTAGATTTTGACAAGTCTTCGTCACATCGTTTCTAAGTACGAACAAGTTATCTTCAAAGTGTAACACCCACTTTAAGATATGATAAGAACACGAACCTGTGAAACTCCGCTTTAACTTCAAATAATTAATAAACAACCTTCTTCGTAACCAATTAATCCAATGAATACGAGCCTTTAAACTTTTAAGAACATTTAAACAAAAAACAATCTGTTAGCTTCCCCTTAAACGAAAGCATCCAAGATCCAAACCATGTGTGTTATCAGATATCGTACAATGCTAGTAGTACAAACTTCTTGAACCTAGCAGTTGTAACAAAATCCCTCTTCTGTCCGACAACAATCAGTAAGAAAACAATTTTGTTACTTCCTGGAATTCGAAGCTATAAATAGCATCAAGTAGCCATACAACGAATCATACACAACCAAACACGAATCTCCAAGCTTCTTTTATCATTGTTGGCAGCTTACTAACTTCGAGTCCAAACAACATTAATCTTCATACACCAAGCAGTGGTAACAAATATACTTGGCATTATTAACTTTAATAACTAATAGTATTACGTTTGGTTCGAGCACCACTAAAGATAACGGGCATCATTAACACAAGAACTAGTACTCGACCTTAGCACCTCAAACATTTAAATATAGCAGTACTAACTCTCGTTATGGCAGCAAATCTATGAGCAATATTAAATTACCTTGCCAGCATCAACATCAAGTAATAACAACACTAATCCATTAAGCTAGCAGTAGTAACTACCCAAAACAATCCGAGCAGTACTAACAAACCATAACCTGCCAGGTTGTGTATATCATTCCATTGGCAGCACTAATATGTTTCCTTATCAACACAGCAGCATTAAAAAGTTCATAAATATAAAACCTGTTGTATACCACATCCAACAATATAGGAAGCAAATATAGGAACCGAAAACCACTCCCTAAAAATCAGGGATTTCATATTAAAAGATATCCCATTCCAAAATTCACCAATCAGCATCATTCATGTTTAATACCAATCCTATCATATACTGCCAATAACCTATCTTCTTTCCAAACATAACCAATCATACCAGTGCATTCTGCTGATCAAAAGATTCAGTGCCTCTAAAACCTTCTATTACAGAATTAGGGTTTAAGTGAAAAACCCTAATAGTCACCGAATCACACAAGAAACCAAAAATGGAATTTTGTGACTTCTGTTCTTCATAAAATCGACTTCAAAAACAAACCTTGTGATCCTAGATATCAAGCCACGAGGCTCTGATACCAATTGTTGAAGATCGTTATAGACTCATCTAGGATATGTTTTATAAAGAATATAAATATGCAACTGAATAATAAAGAATAATATATTATCAAACAAGGTTTTATCATTAAACGTTTCCACCAAGCCTCAATATTATTTGATCAGGATAATATAGTTACCTATCTCTAACAGTAACAGGGATAAAAAAAACCTTGATTACCTTGAGGATACATCACCACTATAGACGTCTACATTTTTCTTTGTGTACACACACACACACTTTTCTGGATAATAAAACTATGTGTTTATGATCTCTTTATATAGAGAGATCATGACTTACAAAGGAAGTTAACATAAAAATATAAACAAGTAAATCTTTTAAACATTAAGAAATATCTTATGTTATCTTTATTTTCTTAAGGAGATCTTCCAGAATCTGCATCATTTGATATCTTTAACTAAATCTTTTATAATTCTCCACCAGCTTGTAGAATTCCAATCTGCTAGATTTAGTCCTTATGTTTCATTATTTTATTTATTTTGTCTCATAAAATCTAGAATCCCAACAATAAGTCCATGTCAACAATTTTTTTTAATTTTTTTTTTTGTAAAATTTGGTTTTTACACGAAAATTTGAATTGTTTTTAAAAATTATGGCCATGGCAAGATTTGAACCTAAGTATGCTAATTTAGAAACAAGCATCTCAACCAATGGAGCAAGCCAGAAGTTGTGATATACAATGAAAAATCAAATATGTTATGCTTTTAAAAAAAATTTCTTTTGAGATAAATTTGGAAAATAGTTTGAAAATATATATATCTTTACATTATAGATAAAAGCACGCATACCTATTTAATACATTGATATATCACGATCGTCTGATAAGGGTAGCAAATCTTTTTTTCTGCAGGTACTCTTTTTTTCTCAAAACCCTAATAACATTCATTATGAGCTATTTGTATTATGATATCTTAGCTAACATAATTTATTGGATTGAAATTTGTAATGAGGAAGAATTTATAATTACGTCTTGCAGATTCAAGTTATTGAAGGGTTGTGTCGATTTTTGGTGTTTGTTTGTGTTGCGATTTTTTTTTTTGGCTGGATTGGGCTGTGAGTTTGGGGATGTTCGTTATGTGGTGGGGGTTGGGTATGTTTTTTTGGGTGGAGGTGATTGGTTTTGGTTAGGGTAAGGTTGTGGGGATGGGGGGGGGAGGCTGGGAATGTGGGGTGGGTTGGACGGGTGATGGATGACGGGGAGGTTTAGGCGTTGCGTAATAATAATTTATTGGAATTGATATTGAAATTTGTAATGATGGGAAGAAGGGGGGGGGGGGGGGGGGGGGGGGGGGGGGGGGGGGGGGAATTTATAATTAAGTCTTGCTGATTCAAAGGATTAGGTAAATAATTATTAGCGCATCATTAAGAATTTTTATAGTTGGAAGTTAGAATTTATAATTACGTCTTGCAGATTCAAAGGAAGTAAAAGCGCTTAAGAATAAAAAAGTAGAAGAAAGGAACAACAAACGAATGCTCTCCTTATATGCATTGTCCTATACACATCTTCTTCTCCAAATACTGCCATCAAGATATATATCTTATAATGCCAATGTTAAAATCGCTTGTGATGTGGTATATTAGCAACCATGCCATTATGTGAAATCGATTATGCCTCTATGCAATATGTTTATCTTTTAGGTGTCATTTGGATATGCACCTAGGAACCTATCATATGCGTATGACAACTACTTCTTTTCTCTATGCAGCTAATTCAATTTTGTCCTTTCTAAAAAAACCTACTACTTAAAAAAGTGTTTCCATTGAAAGAACATGAACCCTACCTACTATAGTTCTGAAGAGGACCCTATTTTGCAGGCCAACATTCAGAAAGAGACTAGCCGGGTGGTCTGTACCATCCTCCCAGCCGACAGAAGCCTGGACCTCAAGAAATAGGAGTAACTTAGGAGCCACTGTAACACTTTGCACGCTTAGAACCTGCATACAGTTATCAGGGTCCAACGACAGTATACGAATGGTATTATCATACGATCCAACAGCTAAGAAATGAGATATTTGCCATCCTTCAGGTACAGGAGCTATATCCAAACATGCCACATCACTCAACATTTCATTCTTTTCAACTTCCATCAACTGTCCAGTCATATCTACCTGAAAGTATATGATCTCCCCACCACTCAATGCGATTACCACTTGAAGCCTGTTTGATCCGACCTTAACAGTAGTCTTTTACCCAGAGTTCTCCACTCATTAATACGCCTATCTTCCCTTATGTGCCTAATTCCACTAGGATGCACTTGCTTAAGAGAATCATCACCAATTAATGAAACCGCAAGTGATGGTGTAGTGTCGAGAAACCCACTGTCACTAATTTCTTCAACAGTCTCACCAATAGAAATTACAAGAGTAACATTTGCAAAATAAAACAATAATATAAGCATCAAACTCATCATTAACATTCTTTTTAATAGTCTATACCGCACTTGGAACACCAAGAAGCTAAGAAACTGCCATTTCACTGATAGCAAGTCCCGGTCTCAGAATCCTAAGAGAGGAACGAGGGCCACAGCCACAAAGAGTAAAAATATGAGTTGTTTCTTCTTCAAATAGATTGGCCACTTTCATATCTAATATCGGCATCAAACTCTTCACTTGGTCAATCCTAAAGAGATTTTTCAACCGTCTCGGCTTAAAAAACACCGGCTGGAACCCTTCTTCGGTCTCTATCAGCGTGGCAGATGACGACTCCACATCAGGATCAGCTCCAATCGCCTAAAACTGATACAGCGCGTGATTCCTAAACTCTGACGCCGCAAACAGAAACCCCAACTTCATAACACACATAGCAGACGTAACCAGCTTTCCAAAAACAGCTTATTCGTTGCAAGATACTAACTCAAAGGTCAGAAATTCCACCACAGATAAAATTATGTCATCGTACAGCAACAACAAGTCGATTCATGATGGTATGTGATATGGGATTAAGGTTTGAGGTTTGAATAATGCATGAGCAAGCGAAAAGTTGAAATCATTACGCATAAGGATAAGATGATAGTATGTAGGTTAACATATGCATAATCTGTAACATATGCATTATGTTATATATACAAACTAAATGACATATCATATTACGTTATGGAACAACAGGGTGTAAGTTTAAAGGTCTTATCATTTGTAGTTAGAGATGATTTCACCGTTAACCATATTTTTTATTGTAGCTTAGTGCGAACTGAATCACTTATCACAATCCTAGGGATGAACTCAAAACCAGGCTCCGCATAATGAAGTTTCAGTCAGATGGCATAGGACCAGGCTCCGCATAATGAAGTTTCGGTAAGATGGCATAAAACCAGCCTCCGTGTAAGTATTTTAGTAATATTCCTTTATATAACTTTGTTGCTGACTTCTTTTTAAATTAAATTAAGGACATGAAACTTTTGGTTAGTCTACATTTTTTTAAAAATTAAGCAGTTTTAAAGCATCCAAGTTCGAGTCAGGGTGGTCGCATGCCATCTTTTAAAAGATATCAATAAGATATTATAATAGAAAAACATTAAAATCTCTATTTCTTAGTTAATACTAGGGGATTCCCAAATTTTCACGATGTAACATGAGAAAGACGAAGGCATGAAGTCCAACCATGCCTATATTTTAACTGTGCTACTGTAAATTTCTCTGTTTAGGCTATTTTCAGAAAACTCATCTCGGGCTATTTATTTTCATTTTTAATGATTGCTTTTACTTATGTCACATCTATATGTTTTTGAAGCAGTTGCATCATAAGATCCTTGCCTTAATGCCGCAAAGGAAGCTAAAAGACGATTAATCTTTTTGATGAGTTATACACGCTTTAAAGGTGATTTATCTTTCTTGATATGGATGGAATGAGTGATCAGATTATTTGTTTACATTATTATTTGCATTAATAGCTGTAAATTTTCTTTAAATAGGGATATCATCGGACGAAACATCTATACTTGCAAGTTGTTATCTCAATTAAGAATAAGGAAAACTAGAAATGGTTTCTTGAACTATTGAGGTATGACATTGGAATGGTAGATGGAATTGGGCTCATTTACGTTTTTTATTAAACGGAAGGTAGAACATGTAGCGTACTATCTAAATTATTTTAAGATTATTTAGCTTTAATACCATACATTAGGATCACACACGTATTGTTGACTACATATATGGATAAACCTTGTTACGCTTACCTATGCAAATATTTTTCAATTAGCTCATTTTCAGTCTTTGATGTTTCATATTCCAACTGAGACTAATGCAGAATATTCTTATCACACATTAGGGCGTTGATTCTGTAATATATAAGAGATTGGGGGTGGTAATGAGTATATAAAGAAAAATACCAGAGTGTATATGGAACAATATGGAGAAGCTATAATGCAAACTCTATTTCTGACTTATAAAGATTTAGCTATAAACATGTATGAAAGTTGGAACGAAAAATTTATTCAGCAAAAATTTTCTCTACGAGACCGTGAGAAGAAACTGGATGAGGTAATTAGATTTCATATTTGATCAATTATGCTTATAATAATACATGATGTTCAAAGTTTGATTCATTTATTTACGAATGGGTTGATTTGGTTTGTTTTTATTGTCCAAAAGGTTAAACAAAAAAATATTAAAATATCGGGTTAAATAAGGTTAGAAGTCACCCAACTCCTTTATTAAATACTGTTGGAATCAACAAACGATAATCAAAGATGAAGAACAAGAGCAAAACAAGAATCGACAAATTTGCGGAAGCTTTTTGTGTATTACAAAACAAAATTCAAAGGTACAAAGTTCTTAACTATGGATATCTATTTATAAGCAAAAACAAACCGACCTAATTGTTAGCTGTCACGACAGCTGTATGCAATGCAATAATGATACCGACCTATAGTTACTTAAGTGTGTAAAACACGCGTATTCTAGAAAATAGTCTTCTAGAAAATACCAAACGACCCTTAGGAGTTCTAATCACTTTTATAACAATCTCCACCGTGATTGAAACTCCTAAGGAATACCATATGTTTCAAATCAAAATTCAAAATTTCAAATGCTAGCCTAATTCAAACAAACGATCGAATCCGAAAACGATCCAAAACAAATCAATCCAAAACAAACGTCGACGACTTCAAAAACGAATAACCAAACGTTAACCGATAAATCTTAAACGGTCAACCATTCAAAGCAAATCACATTCTGAACCCGAGTAGCACGAGTCGTCTTTAGTAGTAGCCGCTACCAAACCTTTTTCCTTTAGTTTAGGACAATCAATCTTCCAATGACCAGTCTCTTTGCAATAGTTACAAATATCTCGAGGATTAGGACCTCGAGAACTTGACGACGCTCCACCTTTATCTTTACCTTTTTCAAATCGATATCGACCCCTATCACGACTTATGGTTGATAAACCCATGGATTGGGACTCATAACCACTTCATGACGCTTGTTGACGAAGCTCTCTTGAATGCAAACTAGACCTAACATCTTCCAAAGTGATAGTGTCTTTACCTACAACAAACGAACTAACAAAACTTTCAAACGAAGGAGGCAACGATACAAGAAGAACAAGAGCCGCATCTTCATCATCAATCTTTACTTCAACATTTTTCAAGTCCATCAAGATTGAGTTTAAAGCATCAAGATGCTCTTTTAAAGATGTTCCTTCTTTCATTCGAAGCGAAAACAAACGTTGTTTCAATAACAACTTATTAGTCAATGACTTTGTCATATAAATAGTTTCTAACTTTTTCCAAACTCCTGCTGCCGATTCCTCGTCACCAACCTCATAAAGAACTTCATCCGATAAACAAAGCAAAATAGTTGAGTGTGCCTTTTCTTCTTGCAACTTATAGTTAGCATCTGACATGTCATCCGGTTTTGTACCGGCAATAGGCGCCCAAATGCCTTGTTGTTTCAGTAAGGCTCGAATCTTAATCCTCCACAAACTAAAGTTACTTTTTCCCATAAACTTCTCAATATTAACGAGTTGAGAAGACATTTTTATTTATTTATTAAAATACCAAATCGTATACTCAAAACACTTACCAAATAAAATAAAAAACCCAAAACTAAAATATAAGCCCAACTTTCAAAACAAAGCCCAAACTAAACACAAACCCAGTTATACCCCAAAAAGATATAACGACTCAGAAACAAAGTTGTCCCCAAATCTGGAAACACAATATGAACCCTAAAAACCCAAACAAATTGAAGAAGACGATTCTTCAACCCAAACTCAAAACGATTTTTTCAGAAAAGAACCCTAAATCGAAGCAACATTCAAGCTTCTTGAAACACCCACATGATCGACGAGCTCTGATACCACTTGTTGTAATCAACAAACGATAATCAAAGATGAAGAACAAGAGCAAAACAAGAATCGACAAATTTGCGGAAGCTTTTTGTGTATTACAAAACAAAATTCAAAGGTACAAAGTTCTTAACTATGGATATCTATTTATAAGCAAAAACAAACCGACCTAATTGTTAGCTGTGCTGTCACGACAGCTGTATGCAATGCAATAATGATACCGACCTATAGTTACTTAAGTGTGTAAAACACGCGTATTCTAGAAAATACAAATGACCCTTAGGAGTTCTAATCACTTTTATAACAAATACAACTTCCTAAATTGGTTAATTTATAGATATACCGTCAGAATATTGCTTAAGTTATCATAATTATCAGATCCAAATAAAGATTTTGTGGTGTGGGTCAACCAACAAGGCCCAACCATGTTTTTAACCCGTTACCCAACCTGCAACCTACCTTATTGAATTGTTCTTCCTTTAGCAGCAGATTTTGGTGTATATGTCCAAGGTGGATAGGAAGTTCAATTTTAGTCCCGTCAGTGTGAAATTTTTGACAGATGTTGCAAAGGATGTCTTTACGCTTATCATGCTTTTAATCGAGGTTCATAATTCTCTTCCTCGCACATGTTTGTTTTATCGTTCTTCAGCTTTTTTTTTGTTATAGTATCCCTTTCATTTCATCACGTTAACAGTGGATTACTTATCTTCTACCAATTATGTTTTTAAAGACAATCTGACCTATAACAACGAGTCACTTAAAATTCTATTCATTTTCTACCAATTATTATCATGTTTCATCGCATCCCTTACTCTTGACCAAGCTCATAAACCTTTATTTCAATAGTAAAACATCTCACTTTCAGAGGTTAGATTTCTCTTTTAGTCTTCTTATTTTCAATATTTCCTCGAATGCATGATTGCAGTAATGAAGTTCTTTGTATGTAATTAGATTAAATTAGTGTCTTTTGTGTTCTTTGAGCATTATCCATCTCTGTTGGTGAATCACATGACAAGTAAAGTTTTATCTTTAAGTTTCAGCATCTTTAGTCGTTAGTATTTCCCCTGTATGTTACTATTCATCCCGATCTTTTGAACAGAAATGTATATGCAATGCCTTCCTTCCTGCCATTTATTCCATGTGGCCTGGGATCAATGGTACTGTGGGTAGATCAAATGTGATAGTATCCAACATGCGCATCTTTAAGGGGTTTTTGGTTACAAAATATCAAATTTTTGGGGTTTTTGGTTACAAAATGACCAAAACTGGACACAAACGCATCTTTTTTACGACTTTATGACAAAAATAACTACAAGCACCAATACGGGCTATATGAGAAAGTATGTTGGTATATTATGATAACCTTGGTTGTTATTCACACTTAAGCCAATAATTAATGGTTTTTGTTTTGGTTGGACTTTCAGGCTCCTCCATGTACTAGTAGGAGGAAGAGAAGATCAGTATCTAGGAAACAATTTGCAGGCTCGTCGAGAGCCTAGTCCTTGTGGTTTTGATGGTGGTAACTGTGAGTACCAGAGAGCAAGACTTTGCTAAAAACATAAAATAATAATTAAGAAACAATCTCGACTCGGTTCTTAATTAATTTTTGAATCTCCTTCGGTCGTGTTTTTGTCTTTTGCTGTAGTGAGGCAACCACTATAGGATTGATAAAGGTATGTGATACATACGCGTTTAGTGTGGACCCTACGTGGCATGGGAGTCGCAAGTGAATTTCCCTTCCTCAACTCTAAAAATGAAAATGCCGATTCTTATCAGAGTAGCACAACTGAACCTTGGAATGATATTAAGCTTTTTTAATGCTCTGACCTTAAAAGAATCATGTGAATGTCTGGTCAGCTTATAAACCATCATCATTTAATACACTAATGATAACAGCTTCCCATATCTTTTTGTATGCAGTAATCATTATATTAACTTATTTATCATATAGTACTTGAAGCTTTGTTTTTCCTAATTATGCACTTTCCAGGGTCCAACTGATTCCACAGATGATCTTTTTGAATGGTCTGTTTGGTTACCTTTCCCTCCTTATCATTCTAAAGTGGGTCACGAGTTCACAAACTAATCTATACCATGTGATGATATACATGTTTCTTAGCCCCACTGATGATCTTGGTGACAACTAGCTTTTTCCACACCATAAGATTGTTCAGGTTTGATCTTGATGTCTAATCGAAAGCATAACAATAACTAAATTAAGATCTTCTATAATACTCACCTGATACAAGCTGTTTCATTACCAGCTTGTACTTCTATTGCTATCTCTAATTGTTGTCCCATGGAAGCTACTACCCAAGCCTTTCATTTTGAAGGCACATAATAACAGGGTGTATCTTTCTTTCCCACAACCTCTAACATCACAGTTTTATAAACTTGGTATGTGATGATCATGTTACCTTACCTTTTCAGTTTTGCACCATGGTTTTATGTCTTTGCAGACACATCAAGGTCAGTCTTACACACCCCTTGAGGGTACAAATGAATCCTTGCAGGTGGAGACAGCTCATGATCTACACGACCATGAGGAATTTGAGTTCAGTGAAGCATTTGTTCATCAACTCATCCATACAATAGAGTCTGTACTTGGGGCAGTATCAAATACAGCTTCATACCTTCGTTACACGTTGTTATAAATTTATGATTTCCTTTATTACACATAACGTTTCTTAAAAAAAGCAAACGTAGAAATTTTAACTAATATGGTAAGCAGGTCACAAGTCGAGTGTAAATGTCCGAGGAAGAGTTTATACTACGCTTCTTTCAGTTCTATGGTAACTTCACAAGGTAATATCTACAAGGTAATCTCTACACTTTGAATTGTTTTGATTGATGGAAAGGTGGAGATCTACTAAGATTTGTTTTAATCTTGCAATATCCTTTCACATAAATAGTGTAGTTTACTTTAGAGTTACAACAATTATTGCTCAATTACTCTTTCCAATTTTACAGAACCAAACACGTGCTGATAGCATGTTTAACTCTTTATATGAATGAGGGTGATCCTAAGACAAGCTTGTCATATGCAACAAAAGAGGCTTTTAAGATTATCCGTGAATGGTAAGGCTTTATTGTTTTTTTAATTTTTAAACAATCTAAAAAATATTGTTCTTCGTATACTTTTTACGATTGTATAGTTTATACTCGAACTAAGTATGATTCCTTTTGCATCTATGTACATCCCAACTACTAAGTTCATTGACAATTTAACAAATATGTATGTACGGTTAAATCAATAAAGGCTTAAGGATACACCTGAGAAGAAGGTTGCTCAATTGAACTTTTAATTCTCTACTATACACTTTATGTTCGACTACTAAAGTAGATGTAAAAGTACCACATACAATTGTCATTTTTGATTTCTATAAACAAAATCAATCACAAATATATGATAAATAATACCCACCCTCCTTGCATACACACTTATTTTCTTTCATATTGTAGTTTTAATTTGATTTTTCATTATGTCGTGATTGCTTTACGCACATTTAAAATTTGACATGTATTATCATGAAGTCATACCCGCCTAACGGGCGGGTTTTGCAACTAGTATATATATATATATATGAAGTGCATATAATAATAATTAAGGCTTAGCATAGAACTTCATCTTTCAACTTTAACTTCTTACTTAGGTATTTCAGCAACTTAGCACTAAAGGGAGTGCTTACAAGAACATAAACTTAAGGGATTCATAACATATGATTAATCAGGCTTTGGTCTAGTAAATGATGATCAAGCACAAGTTCTAGAGCTTCTAAATTACCGGCTCACTCATAATAATTATCAACCAATACAATTGTTACAGAAAAGGCGACAAAACCACATATACACATCGATAACGATGGAATAGATACATATGATTGCTCATTTTTTAACTCAAAAAGGCTAAAGGCATTAATTATCTTGGGTACCAAAGGTGGGTACCCAAATATTCTAAAGGCTTAATAATTCTCACAATTTAGTGGATTGGGTTGTGCTAGCTATAGTGTCAATCCGGTTGATTTGCCTTACTAAGAGCATTTTTTTTATTTTGAAAGCATATATATAATTTTGTTTTTGAAACTATCGGTTGGTAAAAAAAAATTGGCAGGGCAGACATGGAGGGATATGATTAATTTTTCCTATTTGGCTCCCCTCCACACTTAAGTTGAACATTGCCCTCAATGTGATAAGTGATAATAGAGATAAAATAGGGAAAATTAAAGGAAAACGGTACTTCCTGGGGCATGGAGAAATGTATAGCTGCGAGAGAGCTATTCTTGAGCAGACTTCATAATTTTCCAAATCTTTAAGTTATATAACCTTGTTATCCCATATGTTTAATCCACAACACAATCAACAAGCATTATCAATAAGCAATAATGAGTAGAAAATAAGCTAGAATTTAGAGAGAGAAAGTAGAGAGAGAAACAAAGATAGAAGATTAGATTTAGAGAGAAATGGTGAGTTACAAAATGAAACAAATGCAACCAACACCCTCTCCATATGAGGAGATGGTTCTATTTATACACATGCCTTCTTGTAGGCGTATGGGCTTATTAACTTGGGTCGGGCTTGGCTAAACTTGGGCTTAGAGCTCAAAACACGGATAATATTAGATTACAATCCAAGCCCGTTGAACCCGACTAGCCTATTACAATACAAGACCTAGTTTGACTTTCTAAGACCGATAACATTCTTGTTTGACTTAATATAATTAAGGCTAACAATCTCCCCCAATGTTGAGGTCTCTTTCTTCAAACTCCTCCGTACCACTGATGACATTCTTGTAGGAGTTTGCTTTGATTTATCATTGTCTTCCCTGGCGTTAAAGATATGACTTTTGACGTTTATGCTTTGCCTTGTTTTGGTCTGGTCTTGTTTGTAATGGCTTTGTTCATTCATGCTTTGTGATCTTGATCTTGAGCATTATCTTGCATCATCTCCTTGACTTGAATCATCTTGATTTGACTTCCTTGATCGACTTGTGCTCTTGACCAACATGCTCATACGTGACATTCTTGTTTGAAATATATGATTATAAGTCTAACAATCTCCCCAAAATATGATTCTTTAATTAACTTTGAGGCTCTTTGATGATGGGGAAGTTTAGAATCATTTATCTTGATGTTGAATGATTGACTTTGAAAGCTTAAGTATGAGCATGTGGTTTATGAATCCGGGTCGCTGGAATGAGTCTGCAACATCGTCGTCTTATCCTGAAATAAAATAGTTAGCAATAAAAGATGAATACGGCTTTGTCATTCATCTTGAGTTTGACTGCATTAACCTTCGGTTTCCCGTTTTATAGTATAAATACTATACATGTGATCAGGTAGATTCAAAGAATATCCTTGACAGGGTTTCCAACTCAAAGCGTAGGATCTTCTAACACAGATGTATTAGATTCACCATGCTTACTAGTTCTTATTACCGGAACGTCTCAAAGCAGACAACACGGTAAGAGTGAATCAGATAGTTACTATC
>BQNB010131016.1:0-15401 GCA_026074375.1 Tanacetum coccineum
ACTTCACAAATGTTTGTGTAAAATGGTTGTTTGAGTTGGTTGACCTTATGACACCTTGAGTGTTAGAATTATGGAAAGGTCAAAGCATAAAGTACAATTGGGGCTTAGCAAGAACAGGTAATTAAAATGCCAAAATCTCAAAAAATCATAGACGGGATTTTGGCGCGCTAGAGCATGGCCAGCGCGCCACTCTCGAATTGGTTTTTACCAATTTCATATTTTGGCCTATAAATACCCCTCCTTGAATCTTGTATTCCTCACCTCTTGCCATTCATTCTTTCATCTCATTTCTGCTCTCTAATCCTCTAAGTCTAATCACAACTTGTTTTCTAATCTTCTCATCTATCATTCTATTGAATATAGCACATCTCCGCAAGAGAGACACACACAAGTACCTAATCCATACTTATGTGTTAAGTAGAGGGTCTTCTAATCTATATACCTTCTACTATAATCGAGTCACCAGGTTAGGTTAGGACTTGATTTAAACAATCAACTTTTCATTCAATTTGGTTGTAAGAGAATTCTTGTACCTTTGTGGTCAAGCATAAATCGTATGGTGATCTAGTAGGGTTTGTGATACTTCCGAGAGGGACGTATTTGTGGTCTTTATGGTTAAGTCAAATCACGAGTCTTTGTGGGTGGTTTTCGAGGGCGGAATACCATTGGGGAGTAGCTCTTCTTAGTGAGCGTCGAGCTTAGTGCATAACGATGGAGTGAAGTTGTAAACGGTTTATAGTCTACCATAAGGATTATACTAGTGTAATAGTATAGGTGTCATGGATTCGTACCAGCACGTACGGATGGTATGAAATCCCCCATCCCGAACCCAGTATATTCGTTGGTGTCCCTAACTCTCTCTCCTCTCTCTCTATATAATATAAATAAAAATATATATAAATATATATATTAAATCTATATATATATATATATATATATATATATAAATATAAATATATATATTTAAAATATATATAAAAAATATATAATATAAATATATATAAATTGTATATATATACGTAATATGTAGATATATATACAATATATATTATAAACATACATATATATGATATATATATACGATTATACATATATGCGAAAGAGATATATTACAAAATATATATATAATTATAAAAGTATATATATATATATAAATATATAAAAATAATATATATTTATATATAATATTGTGTGAGTGTGTGTGATGTAAATACATAACATTTATAACATATATATATTATATTACATATAAATGTATATATATATATATATATATATATACATAATGAAATATACATGTATATAAACATGAATATACAATGTATAAATACAAAATATGAATAAGTACATATATAATATAAATCTAAATTGGTTTTGTGTTTAAGTCTAACGTTATACAAAAACCACTAGTTTACTTTGAGACTATGAAAAGTTTCATAAACATTAAAGAAGTCGAAAAGACTGTATTCACCCCCTTCTACGGTTCTACACAAATTATCATATCCGAAGAATTATTATCTAGATTAGATGCACAAGAACAGCCTAGTATGCACATGGAAAGATGCACTGCCATAATTAAATGTTTGAATATGTAAAAAAAACAACGATGTCATTATAGCAATTATGTGAAAACACAAAACATAAGACCACACAACACGAAGAAAAAAGTTATCGTTGTTTTCATACTCACGTCACCAATATTGAGTAGCATAATCATATTAATCCCAGTCCATAACAAACATATCAGACCCATAAAAAAACAATAAATTGCGTACCACACAAAATCCGTATGATGAATGATACCACCTATCCGTGGCGAACGTACGGGAAGTCAAAAAACTGCCAACACATAACCCTTCCTATAAAACCGCCATTTTCCATGCCAAACAATGTAATACGTACAAATGTCTGGCTTGGACCCCTGCAACACCATACCCTCTCAGCCGTACTTTGCAGGAACATCTTTCCCCGACCATCATACAAAACCCGTATACCGATTTCTTCCATTCTCCTCAGTCCAACATTAACCCACCATGCTGACGTTGCCTTTGAAGACTAGATACAAAATAAATCAATGTATTAATAAATGTATAAAAAATATTTAACTATTTGCTTGGTTCCAACAACAAATACAAATAGTGTACGCATTTTATGGCGCACAATGAAGCACACAAAAATCTGAATCAACCTAAACTAATATATGTTAATTCAAAGCATTAACGTTACAAATTTAATTATACCTTTACTGCAACAAATCTATGTTGTAAAAGTTCGCAGCTTTGCGGTGCACACATACCCCTCCACATCAGCACCAATGACATTCTAAAAACACGGGTTCAGATTTTAAAACAGATCATTAATGGTTTACTGAAGTCTAAATACAATTAAAAAGCTACATCAAATAACATCAAGGAAAAAAGGAAACAATGTTAATATTTTGACTTCTCAAACTGACTTTCTATAGTGCGACGTAGCCCCCACATCCCCCCAAAAATACAAAACATATAATTATGACCAAAAATATATTGCCCGCATAAAACAGATACTCGCAAACACATACCATAATTGAAAAATAAGAAGAAACACTAATTTTCAAAAACAAAGAAACCGAGGAGTCACTAACATAAGTTTTACAAAACATATAATAGCATACAAACAATATGAGGAAAAAATGTTCCATGCTTCAATATATTAGTTTGCAACACCAAAGAAATCAACTGTCACAAACATAAGTTACACAAGGCATATAAAATTATCAATCATGGCTGCATATCAGGTTCATCGAACACCAAACAAAGTAAAAAAATCAAAAGACAGTGAACAGGAAATGAAACACAACCAATAGCAAACTATCTGTATTCAAAGAGAAATCTCCAAACTTGTGATGCAGCAAATTTGTTCCCTAAAAATTATTGATCATATCTTGCACATTATCCCTACACAACAACATCAACGACCACCTGAAAACACAAACTCAAATATAAAAACCAGTCCTTAATGAAACCTGAAACTCTAAAGACAATCGAAAAACCACATCAAAGGATGCAGACCTAAAAAACCGAACACCCACAGCTTGCAAAAGATATACAGAAATGAAACACGAAAGACAATGAACAACAAATGAACAAAACTAATAGGAAACTATTAGCATTAAAAAAGAAATCTTCATACATGTGCTGCAACCAATCGATTCCCTGAAAACTTTTGATCATGCATTGCAAGTATCCGAACATGTCATAATCAACGACCGCCTAAAAACACAAATTCAAATATAAAAATCGATCCTTAACAAAACCTGAAACTTTAAAGAAAATCGAAAAACCACATCAAAGGACACATACCTAAAAAAGTGAATACCCACAACTTGCAAAACAAAACTCCAATTTACTTTCATAACTCTAATTTACCTTTTTAACTAATAACACTTATAAAATCAGCAGCCATCAGCAAAACTTATATAGCAAAAATAGCTTATGTTACCTAACAAATCAAGCTAAGAAAACATCTTACAAACGACATATAAGATCAACTCTTACAACCACATATAAGGTTCAAACAGACCATCATAAACCACATACAACAACAGAATGCAACATCAGCATACACAAATTAAGATCAAATGTATACTGATAATATTTATAGCACAAACATAAAAACATAATGTTACAACATACAAAGTTAAATCTTAAAAATATAAACAACTAACACAAGCCGAAACCCAAAAATTAAACAACATTGTTCAATACAAACACACTTTTAAAGAAATTAAGCCATTTGTAAACAACAACACCTCACATAAGCCATACAGAAAATCCTAGAACAACAAATATAACATGCACAAAATTCATAAAACCCATATGTCAAAAACCCATACACGATTTACACACATAATCCCCGGGCTAACGTATCATTGCACATAGTGATATGAGTAAACTGTTAATCGACATTTTACATCACCATTTGGTAATCCAACGCAAAACTCAAATGGCATCCGTTTTCCAAAACCTAATAAATACGCACAACAAATATTTAACGCTATCATTTTCTTTGCTATATGCAAGTTTTACTCACTTCAATCACAAAGGACCCAACACAATACATAAACACCAATGATCATACTCAGTAAACAAATTACTTTAGAAAGCAAACAAACACTCAAACAGTCCAGCGCAAACCTTAAACTCAGTTTTGGCAAGACATTTTTAGCATTTGAAATAAGCCCGCCATCAAACTACAAACCATTAATCGTAATTTTACGGCGCACTGTTTTTTGCCAAGTCGTTAATAATAATTTTAAGGTTTTAAGCATGCCATCAACGTAAACTTACGATTAACAGTGTGCCGTAAAAAAATCCCGCCAAACAACCACATGCAACCACTTTTTATATAAACCCGAAAACTACAAGAAGACACCAACGAAATGAAAAACTAAAAAATTAATCACTTACATGCATGTTGTTGATCGACACACGACACGATGGACATCAAGACACGAGAAACCCATTGCATGTTTCTTCTCTCACACCGATCCACCGCTCAGCTATCCACTTGCATGTTTAATCTCTCAGACTGATCGCCACCGTCCACCTCTGACCTACCACGATTGTCTATAACACCGACCGCCAGCATCCACCACCGATCAACCGCAACTGTTTGTGAATAAGAAAAAATGTCTGTGTGTGACTAAGAGAGTCACTGTTTATCTCGCCCGATATATTTGTCCCCAATACGCCATCTTTGACCCAACAACATTTGACCCAACCACTATTTCACTCCTCCAAGCCTAATCTCGAATTGACCAGCCCAATGTTAAAATGACACCGTTTTGGCGACCTTAAAACGATGTTGTTTGCTTTTCTATGGTATATAAGGGTAATTTAGTGGCGTATGACTCCATATATCTTACATGAATACTCGGGTTCAGATATTGTTTGAGAAGCCAATTTACATGAGATCTTAGACATAAGTTTTGCTTAAAACAAGTTATGAATAAAAAATACAAGGAAAAATTCCCAAAATAGCCCAAGTGCCCTATGGGTTAGCACTCTATACCACAAAAAATATTTTTTCCAAATTAGACCAGGGCGACTTGTACAAAAGATTCTCTTTGTTTACTGCGCAAGAACAAAAGGTTCTCAAGTCGCCTAGTTGCCTCAGAGGGCGACTTGTACTTAATTAATAAAAAAATGGACACTTGTCAAATTCTTCTTAAGTTGTTCGATCGCCAAATCGCCCTGGTCTATTTTGGCTCAAAAATATTTTTTGGGCTATAGAGTGCTAATTCATAAGTCACTTGGGCTATTTTTGGAATTAACCCAAAATAAAAACCAATTTACATGTGATTTTATACATAAATTTTTAGCGTAAAACTTCATGTTACGCAGCGAAGCGAGGGTAAAAAAATCATTTTTTTAACTATGTGTATATAGTCATCTCTTATGGCATAGTTTTTAACAATATTGGATGTCGTCTTATCATCTCATAAAGAATTCATTTTTGGAAAACCCGCTTTTAGACTTATGTAAAGTCCAAAGATATTGACTTGTGGGAGGTAATTCAAAATGGTGACTTTAATTTCATGATTAAAGATCCAAAAACAAAGTTATTAATTGAAACACCTTTTGTCTGTTTAAAATATGATAAGAAAAATAAACTTGATAAAAATAACGAAGCCAAGATGACTCTTTAAATCGTCTTGTCGCGTAAGATGACTCTTTATAACACCTTTTGTATGTTATTAATAATTTTTTTTTAATAAGAGAATTTTTATAATAATGAAGAAGGGAAGAAGATAATGACATAATGTAGTGTGGGTGGGTGGTGGGCTTTTATAGAACCCAACTTACAATTTGGCCCATCACTATATTACATAATCAGTCGTAAACTATCAAAACTTAGCAGAAATACCCCCTAAGATCTTTTAAGACAACAACAGTTGTGTTAGTACTATTTCCACAACTGCTGTCCCACGTGGCAGGCTTTCATTAGCCCACGTGGTTGGTCCTATCGGCTGACGTGGAAGCTATAAAAAGAGATAGGAGTGGAACTCGAACCAGGGACATTAAGTTATGCAATCACTCAACGAACATCAATACTAACTGCGCTGCTATGACTTTTAATTACCAAAGGCAATTGAACCCTTATAATGATTCTTTGGTCTGGCTGATTTTGACTCTTTAAATATGGTATAATTTGGACTGGCAAGCTCAAGGTGAACCGGGTCGATTCTTGGGGTGGGGCCAGACCCGTTGGACTCGTTTTCCGTTCTCTTTCCATCAGTATGCTCGTGGCTTCGTTTGGACTTTAATAAATGTGTAAACATGATCGATTCTTGTCTAAAATTCCTTGTTTTTCCTATGTTTTCAATCCTTTGTACCTACAAGATAACATAACAAATTTCAAGAGTATTTGCAATAAAATTACAAAGTTTCATTATTTATTTACCTATTATGAGGGTTCTAAACAATTCAGTTCAAGACTCGTGCTTTAAATGAATGACTTCTAAACAATTCAGTTCAGGACCTGTGCTTCAAATTAACGACTTCTGATCATTTCAGATCAGGACTCAAACTTTAAATTAATGACTTATGATTACTTCTAATCAGAACTCGTGCTTAAAATAGTGACTTCTGATTACTTCGTATCAGATCTCGTGCTTAAAATAATAACTTCTGATTACTTCAGATCAAGACTCAAGCTTAAAACAATGACTTACAGTTACTTTAGACTATAACTCGTGCTTCAAATAAAGGGATGTTTATCTTTAAAGATAACTTATCATAAAAACGACAAGAGAAATCTTCTCGGTCTTGAGCTTTTCATTCAAAACATTTAAAGTTTTAAGCTCAAGACAATGGCTTTCGTATACTTCAGTACGAGACCCGTGTTTCAAAGTTAAGAAAGTGTACATGTCAGTGCACCTATCTTAAGAAAAGAAGAGAAATCTTCTTGTTTATGAGCAAAACTTATTCAAAAAATTTCAAAAAGTTTTCAAAATCTTTCTAAATTTTGATTATCAAAATGTCTTGTGTACACATCAGTGCACAACTCGGTTTACAAATAAAAGGTAAGTGTACGATTCAGTGTGCTTTACCTTCAAAAGAAGAGAAATCTTCTTGTTTTTTGAGCGTTCTTATTAAAAACTTTTCAAAAGTCTGCTTAAAACAAACGACTTCTAAGTAAATGAGCTTATGACTCATTCTTCAGATAAAGGAGAGTGTACATTTTAGTACACTTATCCTCACAACGGGAAGCTTACAACTTCTCGGACTTGAGCTCGTTCATACAGATATTCACAAATCTTGAGGTCAAGTATATGGTTTTGTCAAAATGTTGAACACAATCTTTCAAGAATTTTTCAAAATGATTTTCAAAAGCTTTCAAATTGTGTATTCAACACTCTCGGCCTCACAAAAATTTTCTAAATTATATGCAACTTTTGAGAGGGAGTTTTAAAAACCAAGTTTTAATGTTGTAATTCATGAGCACATTTTTTCAAGATATTAAAAAAATAATAAAAATAAAGTTTTAAAATCTTTGAGAAAAAGTGTGTGCTCAAATTTTCATTCCCCCTCCTTATCTATTTTTTGGTATTACCCATATCTTTTTTAGGGGGAGTGAAGTTTAAAACAACTCTCTAGATAAGAATATATATCTAAAAAGGAACAACGAGCATAATTTTTCAAGATATTTTTTCAAAAAGATATTAAAAATCTTTCAAAAATGATATGCTCGATTCAAAAAGTTTGCACAAAACTTTGACTTCTAAGTATTTTCGCTTAGAACTCGGATTTCAAAGAAAGGAAAGTGTACAACTAAATACATTTATCCTGACAACAAGAAGTTTACACCTTATCGGACTTGAGTTGATTCATCACGACATTCAAAGTATTTGAGCTCAAACAAATGGTTTTTTTTAATTCTTGAACATAATTTTTCAAGAGCATATCAAAAAGATTATTCAAATCTTTCAAAATTGTATGTTCAACACTTTCTTCCTCACTAAATCCTTTGACGGATATCTATTTTTGAGGAGGAGCTTTCAAAAACTAAAGTTTTAGTGTTTGTGGACACAAGTTTTCACAATTATTTTTGTGTGTCCAAAACATGTAGTGTTTGAGCATAATTTTTCAAGAATTTTTCAATAAAAACTCAAAATCTTTCAAAATAATGTGCTCAACACTTACTATATCCCTCCATATAACTGTGGCGTCAAAAAATTAAAAGTGGTGACACGCATATTGAGGGAGGGGCATAAAGAAAATGAGTTCAAACAAAAGGCAATTCTTTCAAAGTTAAAAATAGTTGTTGACGAGTGTGCATATATCGACAAGTGCGCCAGCGATCGAAGCTACATCCGGTCAAAACTGAAGGAATATAAGCTAAAGTGACTTAAACTAACCTAATAAGCTAAACTAAACCTAGAATAAGCAAAAGCAATAAGCTAATAATCCTAAATAAGCAAAATAGCTTTTTGGCCAAAACTGATAAGCAAAAAGGTCAAAAGGGACTTTTCTAGCTTAAAAATAAGCTAGCAAAAGGATCTTTATGGCTTAGTGGCTTATACCACTAAGAAGAATGGCCAAAACGCTATAATAAGCAACAAAGAAAAAGCAGTTTGAAATTCAAATAAGCACTTAAAAAGCTTCATGAAAAAGCTATCTCACACTGTTTTGACACTTAGACAATTTTTGCAAACTTTTGTAATCTTAACAAATCACTACTTTTGAGCTTAAAAATAAGTAAACAAATAGATCCTTATGACTATATAACCTACAAACAGATTAAGATTTGACCTCAAAGAGCAAGAATCAACAATCAAAAGAGAGTTTGATTTTTAGGATAAGCCACAATAAGCAATTGAAAAAGCCATTTCTCAAATTTTTCAAACACTTAGCACTTTTGACAGACTTGGCAAAATACAAACAACAAATGCAGGCCTTATATGTCTTTGATTCTAACATGTTTTAAGACATGCATAAACACACAAAAAACATCACAAAACATCAATAAGCAAGATCACAATCAAATAAGCAAATAAGATAAGTTTAAACCAATAGTTTCAAACAACAAACTCTTAAAACCTTAAAAATGAGATTTACTACTTAAAAACTTAAACAAACTGAATTTTTGAACTAATTTAAGCTAAACTAAACTGACTCAAGTGTCAAAATGCAATTTTGACTCATTTTGACCCATGAAAACAGTTAAACCAAACACCCCTTTAAAAATTGTTTTGGCTTTTTTAAAGAGATTAATGCTTATTTAAAGCACAGATTCAAAAGACCAGATATTAAATAAGTAAAAAAAACAATATTAAGCAAATCTCAATAACAAATAAGCACTCAAATAAGCTAAAATAGATTATGCAACTTAATAAGCTTAAAGTGACAGATTATAAGAAAACTTAAACAAATGATCTCTAAACTATAAAACAAGCATAATAAGCATTAAACATCATAAGCAAACACAAATAAGCAAATATAAGCAGACAATAAGCACAAATAAGCAGTTGAATAGTAAATAAGCTAAAAATGGAAAAATGAAACTTACAAAGGCCCTTGCTTAAACAGGGCAAACAAGTGCTCTTAGAGCTATTCTACAAGCTCTAGCTTGTATAAAACAAGCTAGTAAAAGCAATATAAGCCCTTCCCTTTTAGGCTTATCTTCCAAAGAGCTTTTTGAGTGAGTTTTTGTGAACTAGTTATTAAGCAACAAGAAACTAAAAAGTTTTCATTGCTTAAGTACAAACAGCTTATAAGAGCTTAATATAAAAGCTTATAGTGGATTTTGAAACATATAAGAACTTAAAAACTTGCAAACAGATTTTAAAACCAAACTTAAAATTTCATTAAACTCTTTAAAAACATTACAAGGAAAAAGTAAAATAAGCTAAAATAGAACTAAAATAAGCTGAAAAGTAAAAACTAGGTGCCAACAATGGCTTACAAAGGACCTATTTATACTAAGCTAATGAAGGTTCTAGGATGTGTGTTTCTTTTGTGAGGAGAACTGAAGTGTGCTTCTTGTGTGAGGATCTTCAAATTCTCATCTTGGCCGTCCAAATTGAGTGCTCCCCAAGCTCTTTAATCTTAGCCATCAAATCTTTGTCTTCTACCTTGGACGAATGGGGTGAATTGGGATTGCCAAGGTGTCATGTGGAGGGATAAGGTGTGTAAAGGTGTTGGTCGACATAGGGGAGAAGAAAGGGGGATGATGTCTTGTCTGGTAGTGAGGACGGGACACTATCCAGGGAGATGATGAATAGTGTTCCCGCTATATTTGAAGTTTGGGAAATGGCAAGAAAGGTCCCTGAAAGTGTATAACTTGATGACAACCATAGTCCTTGTATTTTGCAATTTTGGCCCTTTTTGTTTGTAAATGGTTTGCACCGTTATTCCTTTGAGGACTAACGGGGTAAAGGTTAAAAGGGTTGAGGAAAACGGGGGTTATAAGTGGTATGGGATTGGGCTTGTTTGGGCCGGTTATACTTAAAAGGGACTTTGGGCCTTTTATAAGGTTTAAGGGTTTATAAAGTTTGTAAAGTATAAGTGGGCTGACCCGGGCCCACTAGGTGGGTACCGGTGGGCCTACTTTTGGTAATTTACGTTTTCGAGTTTGGTTTTTGATGCTTTTTCCAATGCCACTTCCCAGGGTTGACTTTGACTTTTTGACTTTGTCTTTTTGACTTCTTACGGTCTTTCCGTTCTCGTGCTCGTTTTGTCGTTTTGGCTTCAATTTTTTTATCATTTTCTTGGATATCCATTACTTGCACAATACAAATGCAAAACATACAAATACAATGTATTTTTGGTACGTTTTTAGTCATTTAAGTCCGGTTTTAGTGGTCAAAGGTATGTGTAATTAAACACATACCATGGAGTCTTTTCTTGAATGCTTTAACGAAGAACCCCTTGTAGACTTTGATCTTTTTGACTTTTTACTCCTTTTCACTCTTTTCTCTCCCTTAAGAGGAGCATCATCATCTTGATGTTCATCATGATGAGAGTGAAAGTCATCTTCCCTACAAGAAGTGTTAGATGTAGAAGGCTTTTCAAACTTGCGCCTCAATGCCTTCCACAAGGTAATATTATCAGGTCAATCCTGAAGACTACGCTTCATCTTTAAATATAATTGATATTGAAGGTCAGCTGATAAATCTGTTGGAGTAGATGAAATTGTGGTTGGATGGACGTGAATAACATTGGTTTGTACATAGTCTTTAAAAAGTTCGGTTATGATCTTTGGTGCGTGTGTTTTGAATTCTTGAGAAACAAAAGCAGTTATGTCTGACCGGAAAGCATCACGATCTTCTATGATAGTTTCAGCTATACATGGTTTCAAATTGTACTCAATCAAGTCATTAATAGGATTTTCAGCAATCTCTGGAATAACCTCTATAAGAACTTGATCAACTATGTTGTGAGTTTCCTAAAGGGGACTTATACTAACCTAATAAGTTATACTAATCTAGAATAAGCAAATGCAATAAGCTAATAAACCTAAATAAGAAAATAGCTTTTTGGCTAAAACTGATAAGCAAAAAGGCCAAAAGGGACTTTTCTAGATTATTTTTAAGCTAGAAAACAAATCCTTATGGCTTAGTGGCTTATACCACTAAAAAAATTGGCCAAAAAGCTACAATAAGCAACAATGAAAAAGTAGTTTGAAATTTAAATAATGCAACTTAAAAAGCTTCAAAAAAAGTTATCTCACACTGTTTTGACACTTAGACAAATTTTTGCAAACTTTTGCAATCCTTACAAAACACCAATTTCGAGCTTAAAAATAAGCAACTAAACAGATATTTATGACTATATAACCTACAAACCGATTAAGATTTGACATCAAAGAACAAGAATCAACAATCAAAAAAGATTTTGAAATTCAAGATAAGCCACAATAAGCAAATGAAAAGTTTTTTCTCAAATTTACAACACACATTAGCACTTTTTGACCAGATTGGTAAAATAACAGAACCAAACAAATGCATGGCTTAAGGAACTTTGTTTTAATACTCAAACAAACTAAAAAACATTATAAAAACACAAGAGTTATAGGTCTAATCAAATAAGCTTATATAATAAGCTATATGTTCTCAGATTCAAACAACTACTTATATAACCTATGATTTAGAGATTTAACACTTTAAAATTTAAAACAAACTGAATTTTATAACTTATATTATCTAATCAAAGTTGACTCAAAAGCACAAAGCATGTTTTGATCCATTTTCACCCATAAAACCTACTGACCCAAACACCCCTTTAAACTTTTAATATCAATTTTTAGCTTGGATTCCAAGGTTTTAAGCAAAGTTTGGTGAAAACAGATGAAAGATAGCAAAATTAAGCAAAGATAAGCAAAAGGCATACAAAGATAAGCACTAAATAAGCAAGAGAAAAATAAGCAGATTCAAAGGCAATACTTGATAGATTTGAACAAAGACTTAAATAAAAGACGTATAAGCATTAAACAAAGACAATAAGCATAAAACTGACATAGGCAAGCATAAATAAGCAAATAAAAACAGACAATAAGCAAGAATAAGCAGTTGAATAGTAAATAAGCTAAAAACTTAAAATGAAAACTTAGAAATACCCTAGCTCAAAACAGGGAATAAAAAACAATCTACAAGCTCTAGCTTGTCAAAAAGACAAGCTAGTGGGGTCTATAATCTCTTCCTTTGCTAGCTTATCATCCAAAGAAGCTAAGGTATTTGAGAATATGATTTTTTTGGTTTTTCTTCTTAATACTTAATAATTTTTAAAACTCTTTAAAAACAAATGGTATAAAAGCTCAAATAAGAGCTTATGATGGTTTATGAAAGATCTTTAATAACTAAAGAACACGAATTCTTAAAAAATAGATTTTAAAGCTAAAAACTTAAATTTTCATTAATTCATAAAAAGTTACAATATTAAAAATTACACTACTTAAGCTCAAAAAAAACATTCACTAACTGCCCCCAAGGGCTTACAAATGCCTCTATTTATACTAAAACTAGGAAGGTTTTCGGTCTTGGTTCTTCTTGTTGTCTTACCACTGTGTTTCTTTTGTGAGAGAGTGAGCAGCTGTTTTTTCTTGTGTGAGAGAGGTCACAAACAAAAATCCTAGCCATCCAATTTGAGTCTCCTCCAAGCCAAATGATCATTGCCTTTAAATCTTTGTCTTGTTCTTATGACGAATAGGAATGCAAAGGGTTGCCAAGGTGGCAATAAGAGGAGGGATAAGGTTGGTCGACAAGGGGGAGAAGAAAGGGGAACAGTGTTGGTCTGTTATTTGGCGGGTAGTAAAGACAGGGCAACCAAAGAGATGTACAGTGTTCCCGCATTATTTAAAGTTTGGGAAATAGGCAAGAATGGTCCCTAAAAGTATATAAGAGCATTGCATCCATTGTCCTTATTTGGTGCATCTTTGGTCCTTGAAGTTTGGGTTGGGTTTGCACAGTTAGTCCTTTTAAGGACTAACCAGGGGTTAAGATTAAAAGGGTAAGGATAACGGGATAAGTTAACAAGGGGTGTGTATAAAGGTGGTGAGGGGCTAGTTTGTTGGTCGTAAATATAAGAAAGGTTGATGGCTTTTTATAAGGTTAGGGTGTATAAGGTATAAGTATAAAAGTGGGCTGACACGGGCCCACTAGGTGGTACAGTGGCCCACTTTGCATTTAGGTTTTCGGGTTCGATGTTTTATGCTCTTTCTAATGCCTCATCCCGGGGTTGACTTTGACTTTGACTTTTTATTGACTTTGACTTTTGTCTTTTTGACTTCATCCACGGTCTTACCTTTCTCATCTCTCGGAATTTGATCGTTTTGGCTTCGGATTTTTTGTCTTTTTCTGTGGATATCCGTTACCCTGCAAATAACAAATGTCAAAACATATAAATACAAATGTAGTTTGGTATCGCTTTTTAGTGCATCTTATGTCGGTTTTAGTGGTCAAGTATTGTAAATTAAACAACGCATACCAAACTCCCCATACTAAGATATTGTCGTTTTCTCACAAAATGCTACAAGAAGTAAGGCACTTAGAAAAACTAAAGAATCTACGATCCCCCTCGACTAATTACCTCGAAAAGTAGCTAAGTGTCCATCGAGGGGAATTAAAGAATCAAGAGTTTAGAGAAGGCCTGTTTTTACCATTCTTAAAGATACACTTATTACTACATATTTTTTTATTTTTTTTAGCAACTAACTAGAATATTCCGACTTTCGTTATTTTCATAATTGTTAGGGATCATAGAACAAGATGCATTTCGATCCGAAAATGGCCCAAAAAGGATAAATTCATCGTCCTCGACTTTTCACTCGCTCTAAACCAAGCTTAAAACGAAATCACCGTTAAATATCAGTTAAGATGCTAACGCTACTCATATTTGCAACTTGTGAACTTTTCACTCCCGACAATTATTATATCTTAGGTGAATGTCGCATTTTGAATTTCAACCATGGATCAACGTTTTGCAAAATTCTATGTTTCACGTTCTAAACCCGAAAATAATGATTTGCAGGCGAGATCATCCAGGTACGACTGTTCCGACTTGGCACATCTCAACCTTGCGGCTAAGTGACCAGGCTTTTGACACCCCACAGAGACTAGTATCGGGACTCATAGACCTTTGGTTTCAAAAACTCTTAGGTTTCCCGTATATACATATCTTATTTAAAAAAACTTAAAATGAAATAGTCAAAATTCAAAAGCATATTTAAATTTAACAAAAAGAGATCCTACATTTATTAATTCACACTTAATATTTAAACATAACCATGATACAATTGTAATCCTCGACCTTTTAGAAGGCTGCAACATCGGTTGTGAGCCGGCAAGATGCAGTAAACTTTTATCAGTCTCGGATTTTTATTGTTACTATGGGCTTTCTTTAGAAGGCTCTAACGTCGGTTGTGAGACGGCAAGATGCAGCCCACAGTTTATAATTATTATTCATTATATATATATATATATATATTTCTTATCATTTTTCATCATTTTTTTTTCTTTTTTTCATTTTACTTTATTTCACGATATAGAGAAGACTTCTTTTTGAAAAATTCAAGTATAAATTTGAACTAAAACTAAAATTATTGCTATCGACTACATCTCAAAAATTGTTGATTTAAGTTTAATCTCCAAAAATAGCACGTATTATTAGTCCGGTTAGGAGCTTATGAGAGAAAAAGCCACAAATTACACACATGAGCTCTTAAGATTTCCAAATAATCCTTGTTTAGGATCCAACTCATAATTAACTCTATCATTTTTCGTTCTTCGCGATGATTCGCGAATGCTTATTCTAAAAGTTAAGGAACAAGCTATAGCTCAACACGCTCGATCGAGTCAAAATTATTCTTATTCTACCCAGTAGGAAAGTCAAAATTGTGACAAAACACTTATTTTATTTTTG
>BQNB010131017.1:0-18846 GCA_026074375.1 Tanacetum coccineum
CAGCTTTTTACCAAAAGCTTAGTCAAAGGTTTAGAAAAAGGGAGAAGACTAAAAAGAAACGTGATAACTGTTGGTGGTCCTATAATGTTTGGCGGTCCCGAATATATAAGGGGGCCGCCTAACCTTTTAGGGAACATTTTCTGGAATTTTAGAAATTTACCAAAAGTTAGTCTTTTGTGTCGGAATGACTTAAGAGGGTTGGAAGGGTGATAATGGTATCTCCATTTCATCAAGAATCGTATAATCTAGCCAAATAAATAAATGCAAGAAAAGAAATCATGCAACGAGGCCAAGTAGAACCATATAACTGACTTAAAAGATTTACTAAGTGTCACATAGCAAGCATGAAATAACAACATAGACATGTTGTATACGTACACAAGAAATAGTGACAGAAGTTAAGAAGATATTACAGCATAATAATAATACTAGTACGTATGTTGAGTAATAGTCAAGAAATGTCTCAACTAACATTTGAATCATCACTTGAGACTTTATCAGAAGATATGTAGATGATTGATAGAAGATGATTGTGATGAACCCAAGGTTTCATGGCTCCTTAATATGATTTTTATTTTGATTTTCATAGATGAGGATTAGTTTTGATGATATGTTCATATAGATGATTTAGAATCATTCCATATGGTATTGGAGAATTTGGTTGATTTTTAATTATTTTTTTCAACTCGTTTGGTTAGAAAGTTGAAGGGAGTACTTGTTAAGATGCAATACATCATGTGACATGATGATGCGAGAAGAAATGGTGATTCATTTTGGTGCCAAAGGCATTATCTTGAAAGATTTCATTTCAAGATCTCATGTTTTGACAAAGCTCTTCTTTGAGGACTTTGTTTGGAAAAATTGTTTGTTTGTTGTTGTTGTAATTGATTGAATGATTTCCTTTGGTGTTGTGATGTGTGTTTGATAAGGTGTGTTTGACTCTTGATTAGTTTTCAAGGAGTCGAGAGAGGGTTCTTCAGAGTAAGAATACTCTCCTTCACATGGAATGGAGAGAATTGAGGCAAACGACTTGAGTGGGAACTTAAATGTTCTTTTCAAAGCCCAAAATGTTAAGAAGATGTTTTGATTCTCGTATTTGGTGATTTCTATTGAGGAATAAAATTCAAGTAGAAATCTTGGACAAATTCCTTCATGGAGTTCATATATTTTTACAAGTTTGATAATTTGAAAGAGGGTTTGAATATTATCGTATTTAGTGGATTCAGGAGATATAGGACGACCTTCATGAATTGACCTACATTCTAGGTTTCGAATGATGGGTTTTAAGATATCAGGAATATAGTTTTCATCAGAGATTGTTGGAATGTATGATTTAGTGTACCGTAATTCATCTTCCAAATTCATTTCACCTATAATTAAAAGAAGATAATTTTAGTCAGGTTCCTTTATTTAACAAGATGTCTAGTGTGTGCCTATATGCAACAAATGTGGAGTAACGATTAACTCGACCTAGAAATAAAATCCTAAGAGTTAACCCAAACGCTCCTTAATTTGATTTTGCTCATCCAAACAAGTCAAAAAATACATATGAATTATGTATCTCGAAATTTGTTCATGAGATCATTATGCATGTGTTTGAAAACGTTTTTAGGTTGTATTGACAATGCATAACAACAATTTTATTTTGTTCCTAACGTGAGTGATTTGAAAAATAAAATTGGGGTTTTAGTTCAAAATCAATTTTTCTACAAACTCACTAATATGTACAAATCCTATGTCTACGGGAAGCATATTAGTTGTACATTGTATCCTAGTAGTTCTAATTGAACAAAATTGGAAGAAAAATGGAAAATCCCCAATTTTGATTTTTGGTGTTCATGATGAACCCTAGACTCAAATTGAAAGAAAATAGATGAAATGACTTACAATTGATGATCTTTGTGATGTTAGGATTGATTATTAGTGTTGATTTGATCTTCAATTGATGTTTTAATGGTTGAATTTGAGTTTTGGTGGGTTTTGGGTCGTGTTCGTCGAGTGCAGCAGATAAGGGGGTGTTTGTTTTTGTGTTTTGAAATTTTTTGTTTAAGTGTTCCATATTATGGTCTGCTGATGGCGGTCCCATATCTCCTGGCGGTCCCAAATATATTGGGGGCCGCCTATATGGGGGCCGCCCTCAGTAAAGGGTATTGGACTTGGTTTTTGACAAAAATTATTCAAGGAGGAGTGACATTTTAATTTGCATTTCGCGAATTAAAGATGCTTAAAGTACTTCGGATGAAGTAATTAAGTTGTCATGACACGGAGTGGAACACGGACTAGAATCGAGACAGAAGAAGGAGAAGCGAACCAATATGATTTATGGAATGTGTTCCATCATTCCTAAACCAAGACGTAGATAGTTAAACGATTCACGTTTAAGGGGTTTAGTAAGAATGTCGGCAATATTGTCGACGGACGGTACTTTTTCGATTGAGATATGTCCTTTTTGGACATTATCACGAAGAAAGTGGTGACGAATTTTGATGTGTTTAGTACGAGAATATTGCACCGGGTTTTGCTAAGGTCAATCGCCCCTTTGTTGTCGCACATGATTGAAACGTCATCGAGTCATATGTCATAGTCGATGAGAGCTTGTTCATCCTAGGCTTGTTGACATGCCTTTCCGACGCTTACGTATTCAGCTTCGGTAGTGGATATAGCAAGAGCAGTTTGTTTCTTCGAGAACCAAGAAGTCAAACAACATCCTACGAACGTAACGGAATGGAACACGAACTAGAATCGAAACTAGAAGAAGGAGAAGCGGACACATAAGGTTTATGGAATGTGTTCCATTTTTCCTAAACCAAGACGTAGATAGTTAAATGATTCACGTTTAAGGGGTTTAGTAAGAAAGTCGGCGATGTTGTCGACGGACGGCACTTTTTCGATTGAGATATGTACTTTCTGGACATTATCACGAAGAAAGTGGTGACGTATTTCGATGTGTTTAGTACGAGAATGTTGCACCGGGTTTTTGCTAAGGTCAATCGCTCCTTTGTTGTCGCACATGATGGGAATGTTGTCAAGTCGTACGTCCTAGTCGATAAGAGCTTGTTTCATCCATAGTGCTTGTTGACATGCCTTTCCGGTGCTTACCTATTCAGCTTCGGTAGTGGATATAGCAAGAGCGGTTTCTTTCTTCGAGAACCAAGATGTTAAACGACATCCCACGAACATACAAATACCGTTAGTGCTCTTTCATTCCACATAATCTCCCGCATGATCAGAGTCGGCATATACTACGGTTTCTATGCCGATCCTATTAGGATACCATAATCCTAAGTGCGTAGTGCCTTTAATGTATCAGAAGATACGCTTAACCGCTTTAAGGTGAGGTTTTGGGAGCCTCTTGGAAGCGAGCACAAAGGCAGACACTAAACATGATATCGTGCCTACTTGCCGTTAGGTATAATAAACTACCTATCATTCCTCGATACTTGGTACTATCTATTGACTCACATTCTTCATCTTTTGTGAGTTTAGTATCGGAGGACATGGGGTTTTTCCATTGGTTTAGAATCCTCTAGACCAAATTTCTTAAGCATTTCTTTAATATACTTAGATTGATTAAAGAAGATACCATTTTCCATTTGTTTTATTTGTAATCCAAGAAAGAACACCGTTCTCGAACTCGTCATTAGCAAGAAAGAAACAATACCATTCTCGTCTAACTTACTTCTAAATACCCACTTAGTTCCTATGATTGTCATATTCCTAGGTTGAGGAACCAACTCCTAAATGTCATTAGCAATGAATTGATTTAATTCTTCTTGCATGGCGACTATCCAACTTTCATCTCCTAACGCTTCATTCACATTCTTAGGTTCTATAGTTGATATAAAACAAAAGAAGTTACTTTGGTTTTGGGCTTGTGACCTAAGGGTTATTTGGTTAAGGTTTCCTATGACATTTTCTAATGGATGGTTCCTAGATTCCTTAATGTTGACTATTTCATTGATCTCTAAAGTTTCATCCACAATGTCGTTTTCTAGGTTTTTCTTTTCGGTGACCTTAATTGCTTCTTCTTCATCTAAGTCATCATCCACCAAGGGTGATGTCTTAGAGGGTGGAGGAGTTTCATCGAATGTCACGTTAAGTGATTCTTCGACTTTCCTAGTGTGTTTGTTTAGGATGATGTAGGCTTTACTATTTTGAGAATAACCTAAAAAGACACCTTCGTATGACTTTGGGTCAAACTTGGTAAGGTAGTCTTTTGTGTTCAAAATGAAGCACTTGCTTCCAAACACTCTAAAATAATCTAGCGTAGGTTTTCTACCTCTTAAGAGTTCATAAGGTGTTTTTCCTAGAATGGCTCTAATGAGAATTCGGTTGAGAATGTATGTTGAAGTATCTACGGCGTTACACCAAAACTTTTGTGGTAACGATTGCTCATTCAACATAGTCCTACTCATTTCTTGAAGTGTCCTATTTTTCCTTTCAACCACGCCATTTGATTGAGGAGTGCGTGGAGCCGAGAAGTTATGAGTAATACCATTGGCATTACAAAACTCTCCAAATTGCACTTCATTATCAAATTCTCTACCGTGGTCGGTTCTTATTGACACTATTGTACATCCTAATTGGTTTTGGATTTTCTTACTAAATATTTTGAATTGATCGAAAGCTTCGGTTTTATTCTTAAGAAATCTAGTCCAAGTATACCTAGAGTAGTCATCTACTATGACTAGGGTGTAACGGTTTCCTCCGTAACTCCGTACGGCGGATGGACTGAAGAGATCCATATGGAGAAGTTCTAAGCATCTAGTCGTTGAGACTACATTCTTAGCTTTGTGACTAGCGTAAGCTTGTTTTCCTATTTTGCAAGCATCACAAAAGTATTTATCAAACTTAAGCTTAGGTAAGTTTCTAACTAAATCCTTAGAGGCCAACGATTGGATGAGACGCATAATTTTTTTTTTTTTGTGTCCAAAACTCCCCTATGCCACATAAGGGTGGCATTTCCATCAATCAGTTGCTAGACAAATTTGATCTAGCTATATTTCCTATTTCATCACATATAAGCCTTTCTTCCTAATACCTCTACCTATGACTTTACCGTTCTTAGTGATTTCACTGTCATGCTTAAAGAAAGTTACTCTACACTTATTATCACATATTTGTCCTATGCTTAGCAAATTAAATCCTAAGTTATCAACATGTTCTACATTATCTATTTTGAGAGAGTCATTAGAAATCGTACCTTTGCCAATGATGTTACCACGAAGATTAAACTAAAACTAAACATATATATAAGAACTAATAAATCTAAACTAACTAAAAACTCCGTAACTGAAATAAAGAAGTACTAATACTAACTAAACTATAAAAACTACTAGACTGACAAAATATTAAAACTTAAAAAATACTTATAAAAAGTACTAAATAAATAAGACTTTTAACACTAATATATGAAAAGAATTACTAAATAAATACACTAATTACTAGATACTAAGACTAAAACTTCAACTAACTAAACTAAAACTGTACTAATAAACTTATACTTAAAAGACTACTATATATATACTCTACTTTCTCATACTAAAATGAAACTAGAACTAACTAACTATAAAAATATAACTATACTACCAAACACTAAATTTCTCAATAAAACAACAAACTACTAATACAAAATAACTAAACCAAAAAATGAACAATTACCATCCATATTGTATATACCTTGAGGTGGGAGAAAAGCTTTTAGTTGCCCGTCATATGTTTATAGCATCCGCTATCCTTGATCCATTCATCGGGCTCCAAGTCGACTCCATGGCATATCTTACTTGATGCGTGGGCTACAAGACACGTTTCATCTTTGACCTTCTCATCATCTTCTCACCACTATCACTCCAGAACATCCGACAAAAGGCACTTGGTTCTTAGTCTTTCGGTGGTTTGTAACATTCTCTAAGGAGAGTTATTCGGGTTGCCCACATCTAAGCATTTTTCTATCAATTTTAACGTTCTTGTTGACCTCAACGTCTTCTTTGTATGGATCTTTTTGTCGTTTCGAGTTTTGTCACATGAATCTACCTCTTCTCTTAAAGAACTCTGTGATGTCCTCTAACCGCCATGGCCGACTCTTCGCCTTCCACTAGTAATAGGACCGGAAGTCAAACACTCTTTATCACTAATTCTTTTTAGCCCTTTAAAAGCAAGAGATTCCCCTTTCAACATTTGCTTTGACTATTTTGGAATCTTCTTGATGATCATCACAGGAACTTTGAAGGGTTTCCAATGAGCTCATCAAGAGATAGTGATGTCAAGTCTTTTGACTCTTCAATCACCGTGACTTTTGCTCTCCATTTAGGATGTAGAGCCCTAAGAAACTTCCTTACGTAGTTCTTACTAGAATAACCTTCATCAAGAGCTTTAAGACTAGAAATAATAGTATTAAATCTAGCAAAAGCACTATCTATGGATTCGTCTTTGGAAATGACGAATTGTTCATATTGTTGAACCAAAACATCGATCTTATTATCTTTGACTTGGCTATTACCTTGATGGGTGATTAACAAAGTTTTCCAAATTTCTTTTGCCGTATTGCACATGAAAATTCTTTCATATTCTTTTCTTGGCAAGGCATTGTAAATAACCATTTTTGCTTCATTATTTTTCACAAGTTTCTTTTTGAGATCATCGATTTGTTTTTCAAAAGGGATAACCTCATCTAATTTGGTTTTCGGATTTTGTGCAATAGGTTGAAAATCACCATTGGTAATAGCATGCCAAAAATCTAGATCTTTTGATTTAACATATGTCTCGAATCTATTTTTTCAATAAATAAAACTATCACTTTCAAAGAGTGGTGGTCTTTGCATAGATTGCCCTTCTAAATATTTGTCGGAATCTATAGATCGATCCAAGCTTTAAAATACAATATATTTTTAAAATCTTGAGTGACTTTGCTCCTGATACCAATTGTAGGAAACTAGAAGGGTTGTTGAATAGTTTACCGGTTAATTGGTGTTTTAAAAACATTACTTAAAAATGTTTGATTCGAGCTATACGTCAATCAATCAACAATATGAATCACAACTAAATTATCTAATGTAATGAACAAAGTAAGCAATGATAATAAAGAGATAAAGAAAGAAATGATCAAACCAAGACACCGAGATTTATAGCGGTTCAGCAACGAAGCACCTCTTCGTTCCTATTCCACTCCCCGAGTACTCCACTCGAGATTTCACTATGTCAACAAGCTCCCTTTAGGCGGAGAAAACCGTTTACACGTCGCTTACTTTTTGTTAATACAAATAATGCCTAAAAACGTTATTTATATTTTTCGACCTCTCAATGTTTTGATAATAACAAAATGTGAAAACGTTTACGATAAAATTAAACGTTTATAAATTACTAATCATAAAATTCTATTTCTAAGATTAATCACTTAAGATATGGATAAACAAATCATTAAACATGATTAGTGATCAAGAAAATATTTTTTCTTAAACCTTATACTTCTACAAAAATGTTTTTATAAAAATATAAAAACAAATTATTTATTCATTAAAAGAAATGTTTTATTAAAAACATAAAAATTTGAATTTCAAAATTTCCCCCCAAAATGGAAGGTTCTACGACAAATACAACCTTTACCACAAAAGGACAAAAAAGGGAGCGGTGTCTAGCGGCAGCCCCCTTATAGGCTCGGTGGCCCCTTATATATAAGGGACCGCCGCCAACAACGGCTATTTTTTGTCCCCTATAAATACTGGGCCACCCCATTTGAAAAACAGAACCTCTTGCCACGAAATTTCTCAGATCTATATTTCTCTCTTCTCTCTTTCTTTCCAAACACACTAATAATCACCTTGATCACACACATTCTTGATCTTGTTCAAGTGATTAATTCTTTCTTCCTCCCTTCTTCATCTTCTAATCAAGTGCAAGAGAAGAACAATCGTATTCTTCTACATACGTATTGTTATCAAGTGATCTCTCTCTCCCTCCTCAAGATCATAAACATTCATTAGTAAAGAGTCCATTTTCGATGATATTGTTTTACGATCTTTTTGTTGGTGTAAAGCTAGAGGTAGTTCTAAGTTAAGATGGGATAGTTGGATTCAACACCCATATTTGATTTTTTTGTAATTGTCTAGCTTCTTGCTAGTGTTTCTAATAAAGTTGTCGTTCAAAAAAAAGTTCTAGCTAAGATTAGGACTCGACATCTAGCTTAGTGTCGGAAAAAAAAGTAAGCGACGTGTAAACGGTTTTCTCCGTCTAAAGGGAGCTTGTTAACATAGTGAAATCTCGAGTGGAGTACTCGGGGAGTGGAGTAGGAATGAAGAGGTGCTTCGTAGCCGAACCACTATAAATTTGGTGTCTTTGTTTTCTCTATCTCTGTATATTGTTATTCTCTACTTAGTTCATTACATTAGATAGTTTAATTATGATTCATATTGTTGATTGATTTATATACAACTCGAATCAAACAATTTTCTAAGCCAAGTTTTAAAACAGATAATTAACCGATAAACTATTCAACCCCCCTTCTAGTTTCCTACAATTGGTATCAGGAGCCTAGGTCACTCAAGATTTTTAAAATATATTATATTTTAAAGCTTGGATCGATCTATGAATTCCGACAAATATCTAGAAGGGCAATCTATGCAAGTGATAGTTTTATTTATTAGAAAAATAGTTTGAGACATGTGTTAAATCAAAAGATCTAGATCTTTGGCATGTTATTACCAATGGTGATTTTTAACCCATTATTCAAAATCCGGAAACCAAACTTGATGGGGTTGTCTCTTTTGAAAAACAAACTGATGATCTTAAAAGAAAGCTTGCGAAAAATAATGAAGCCAAAATGGTTATTTACAATGCTTTTCCTAGAAAAGAATATGAAAGAATTTTCATGTGTAATACGGCAAAAGAAATTTGGAAAACTTTGTTAATCACCCATCAAGGTAATAGCCAAGTCAAAGATAATAAGATCGACCTTTTGGTTCAACAATATGAACAATTCGTCATTTCCGAAGACGAATCTATAGATAGTGCTTTTGCTAGATTTAATACTATTATTACTAGTCTTAAAGCTCTTGATGAAGGTTATTCTAGTAAGAACTACGTAAGGAAGTTTCTTAGGGCTCTACATCCTAAATGGAGAGCAAAGGTCACGGCGATTGAAGAGTCGAAAGACTTAACATCACTATCTCTTGATGAGCTCATTGGAAACCTCAAAGTCCATGAGATGATCATCAAGAAAGATTCTGAAATAGTCAAAGCAAAAGTTGAAAGGAAATCTCTTGCTTTAAAGGCTAAGAAAGAATCTAGTGATGAAGAGTGTTCGACTTCCGGTAGTGAAGACGAAGAGTACGCCATGGCGGTAAGAGACTTCAAGAAGTTCTTTAAGAGAAGAGGTAGATTCGTAAGACAACCTCAGAACGACAAAAAGACCTTTCAAAGAAGCCAAGACGACAAAAACGGCAAAAGTGAAAGGAAGTGCTTTAGATGTGAAGATCCAAATCATCTTATTGGAGAATGTCCAAAGCCACCGAGAGACAAGAACCAAAGAGCATTTGTTGGAGGTTCTTGGAGCGATAGCGGTGAAGAGAATGATGAAAAGATCCAAGACGAGACATGTCTTGTAGCTCAAGCACCAAATGAGGTATGTTCCGAATCCTCCTACTTTAGTGATGAAAACTCATCAATTGATGATTTAGCTCTAGACAACGAATATGATAAATTATGCAAAATGAGTTTAAAGATAATCACTAAGAACAAAAGGCTAAAAGCTATTAGAAATAGTCTAGAAAATGAACTTAGAGAATTAAAAGATAAATTTTCCACACTCGAGAAAAACAAGGGAGTTGATATTGATTGTGCAAAGTGTCATACACTTAAAATTAAAAATGAAAAGCTCAAAGAAGAATCTACTAGATTAAACAAATTTGAAAAGAGTACACATTGCTTGAATGAAATGTTAAATAATCAAAAACCCTCCGGTGATAAATTAGGTTTAGGGTTTAATTCATTTGAAGCATCATCTAGTGGAACTAAGGAAATAAAATTTGTAAAAGCTCAGAAAAAGGCGTCTCCTGATGGAGGTCCCATAAATATAGGCGGCCGCCCTTAATGTTCAGGCGGCCTCCAAAATAAATATGGGACCGCCACCAGCATCGCATGTATCTGAGAAAAGTGTGTCTTTTCAAAAATCTATTTTGGGTCCTAGACCAAAACACATAATTGTAAAAAAAGTCAAAGTTCCTATTGCTAGTGACAATGAAGTTAAACAATTCTATAAGCCATTATCTAAACCCAGAGTTGGATTTTCAAAACTCAATTTTAGATCAAAAACTCCACCTCCTAGAAGAGTCAATAATAATTTTTCTCGTCCTAAAACGCCGCAACCAAAAAGACATGTTGGTCGACAAAACCAACCTCATGGATTTCCCGTATCTTGAACAACTTTCCACACCAAAGTTACATGCCATGGGAAATGTGTCTTCCATTCTCACATCCCAACCAATTGCATCAAATGCAAGGGATGTTTGGCACTAACAACTTTGGACCCATGAGATATTGGGGACCAAATGTTTGAGTTATTGTCTTATATAAATAGATATGCCTTGGAGTCGACTTGGAGCCTGACGAATGGATCAAGGATAGCGGATGCTCTAAACATATGACGGGTAACCAAAAACTCTTCTCTACTTACAAGGCATACAATGGAGGTAATGTCATTTTTAGTAGTAATCTTCACGGTAACATCATTGGCAAAGGTACGATTTCTAATGACTCTCTCAAAATAGATAATGTAGAACATGTTGATAACTTAGGATTTAACTTGCTAAGTATAGGACAAATATGTAATAATAAGTGTAAAGTAACTTTCTCTGAACATGATAGTGAAATCACTAAGAACGGTAAAGTTATAGGTAGAGGTATTGTGAAGAAAGGCTTATATGTGATGAAATTAGAAAATAAGCTAAAGGATCAAATTTGTCTAGCAAAGATTGATGAAAATTCCACCTTGTGGCATAGAAGATTAGGTCACGCAAATATGCATCTCATTTAATCGTTAGCTTCTAAGGAATTAGTTAGAAACTTACCTAAGCTTAAGTTTGATCAACATTTTTGTGATGCTTGCAAAATTGGAAAACAAGCTCACGTTAGCCACAAAGCTAAGAACATAGTCTCAACGACTAGATGATTAGAACTTCTCCACATGGATCTTTTTGGTCCATTCGCCGTATGGAGTTACGGAGGAAACCACTACACGTTAGTCATAGTAGATGACTACTCTAGGTATACTTGGACTAGATTTCTTATGAATAAAACCAAATCTTTTGATCAATTCGAAATATTTAGTAAGCAAATCCAAAACCAATTAGGATGTACAATAGTGTCAATAAGAACCGACCACGGTAGAGAATTTGATAATGAAGTACACTTTGGAGAATTTTGTAATGCCAATGGTATTACTCATAACTTCTCGGCTCCACGCACTCCTCAATCAAATGGCGTGGTTGAAAGGAAAAATAGGACACTTCAGGAAATAAGCAGAACCATGTTGAACGAGCAATCGTTACCATAAAAGTTTTGGTGTAACGCCGTAGATACTTCAACATATATTCTCAACCGAATCCTAATTAGAGCCATTCTAGGAAAAACACCTTATGAAATCTTGAGAGGTAGGCTACCTACTCTTGACTATTTTAAAGTGTTTGGAAGCAAGTGCTTCAATTTAAACACCATAGACTACCTTACCAAGTTTGACCCAAAGTCTTACGAAGGTGTCTTTCTAGGTTACTCCCAAAATAGTAAAGCCTGTATCATTCTTAATAAACACTCTAGGAAAATCAAAGAATCACTCAACGTGACATTCGATGAAACTCCTCCACCCTCTAAGACATCACCCTTAGTGGATGATGATTTAGATGAAGAAGAAGCTATTAGGGAAATCAAAAAGAAAAACCTAGAAAATATTGTTGAGGATGAAACATTAGAGATTGACAAAATAGTCAATATTAAGGAATCTAGGAACCATCCCTTAGAAAATGTTATAGGAAACCTCAACCAAAGAACCCTTAGATCACAAGCCCAAAACCAAAGTAACTTCTACTATTTTATATCAACTATAGAACCTAAGAATGTAAATGAAGCCTTAGGAGATGAAAGTTGGATAGTCGCCATGCAAGAAGAATTAAATCAATTCATTGCTAACGACGTTTGGGAGCTAGTTCCGCAACCTAAGAATATGACAATTATAGGAACTAAGTGGGTGTTTAGAAATAAGTTAGATGAGAACGGTATTGTTTCTCGAAATAAGGCTAGGTTAGTTGCTCAAGGCTACAACCAACAAGAGGGCATCGATTATGATGAAACTTATGCCCCGGTTGCTAGACTTGAATCTATTAGGATATTATTAGCCTATGCTTGCGCCTTAGATTTTAAATTATTCCAAATGGATGTAAAAAGTGCATTCCTGAACGGTTTTATCAATGAGGAGGTATACGTGGCACAACCTCCGGGATTCATTGATTTTGAAAAGAAAAAAAAACCGGATCATGTTTATAAACTAAAGAAAGCTTTATATGGTCTTAAACAAGCACCCAAAGCTTGGTATGATAGATTAAAAGCTTTTCTTATTAAACATGAATATAAAATGGGAATGGTAGATAACACTCTTTTTACTAAGAAGAAAAGTTCAAATCTCATCATTGTTCAAATATATGTCGATGACATTATATTCGGTTCGATTTGTCAAGACATGTGTGATGAATTTTCCAAAATCATGCATGACGAGTTCGAGATGAGCATGATGGGTGAACTTAACTTCTTCCTTGGATTACAAATTAAACAAATGGAAGATGGTATATTCTTTAATCAATCTAAGTATATTAAAGAAATGCTTAAGAAATTTGGTCTAGAAGATTCTAAACCAATGAAAACCCCCATGTCCTCCGATACTAAACTCACGAAAGATGAAGAGTGTGGGTCGGTAGATAGTACCAAGTATCGAGGCTTCATCCTTTAGTTGAATTATCAGAGATCGAGAGAATTGCCATAAAGTGCAGTACTTCCTCTCTGGTGTATAGATCCTTACCATTTCTTTTCAACTATGCTTAAGGAGCCTGGCCTGTCTTACTTTCCTGCTAAACGATACGATGAAGGCTTGATAGTTCAAGTAGTAAAGTAAAGGAGGCTTGATAGTTCAAGTAGTAAAGGAGGCTTGGCTTGATAGTAAAGGGGTAGTCAAGCTTGATAGTTCAAGTATACCTAACGGCAAGTAGGCTCGATATCATGTTTAGTGTCTGCCTTTGTGCCCGCTTTCAAAAGGCTCCCAAAACCTCTCACCTTGAAGCGGTTAAGCGTATCTTTCGATACATTAAAGGCACTACGCATTTAGGATTATGGTATCCTAAGGGGACCGGCATAGAAACCGTAGTATATGCCGACTCTGATCATGCGGGAGATTATGTGGACCGAAAAAGCACTAGCGGTATTTGTACGTTCTTGAGATGTTGTTTGACATCTTAGTTCTCGAAGAAACAAACCGCTCTTGCTATATCCACTACCGAAGCCGAATATGTAAGCGCCGGTTTAACTATCTACGTCTTGGTTTAGGAATGATGGAACACATTCCATAAATCATCTTAGTTCGCTTCTCTTTCTTCTGTCTTAATTCTAGTCCGTGTTCCATTCTGTGTCGTGAGAACTTAAATACTTCATCCGAAGTACTTTACGCCCCATAATTTATTCGCAAAATGCAATATTAAATGTCACTACTTGCGTAAATTTTTTGTCAAAAACAAGTCCAAAAACCTTGGGATGAGGCGGCCCCATATAGGACGGACCCAATATATTTGGGACGCCGGTATATATGGGGACCGCCCAACAAGTCACAAAAAATGGGATACTTAAACAAAAAAATTTCAAAACAGAAACAAACACCTCCTTAGTGCTGCACTTGGACGAACAGACTCAAAAACCCACCAAAACTTAAAAATATACCATCTAAACATAATTAAAGATCAAATCAACACTAATAAAATCAATCCTATTATCACACAAGATCTCAATTGTAAGCATTCATCTATTTTTTTCAATTTAAGTTCTAGGGTTCATGATGAACACCAAAATTGAAATTGGAGATTTTACAATTTTCTTTAATTTTGTCATTTAAGAGTACTAAGATACAATGTAAGAACTAATCTGCTTCCCGTAGATATTAGGATTTGTTGAAAAATTGATTTCGAAACGAACCCTAATTTTATTTTCATTCACTCAAGTTAGGAAACATAATAAATTTTGTTATGCAGTATTAATCAAACCTAAAAACGTTTTCAAAACACGTGCATAATGATCTCATGAACAAATTTGAGTTAATATTTCCTATGTATTTTTGACTTGTTTGGATGTGGCAAAACTCAAATTACGGGCGTTTGGATTAACTTTAGGAATTTTTATTCAGGTCGAGTTAATCTGTTACTCCACAGCTTGTCGCATATAAGCACACACTAGGAATATCGTTAAATGAGGAATCTCGCTACCAATCTATCTTTTCCAGTTTAGGTGAAATTGACCTTGGAAGATGATTTTGATACACAAAAAATCATTCGTTCCAAACATTCTATAACGAAAACTATATTCCTGATATCTTAAAACCCATCATTCGAAACCTAGAATGTAGGTCAATCCATGAAGGTCGCTATATATCTCCTGAATCCACTAAATACGATAATATTCAAACCCTTTTTCAAGTTATCAAACTTTTGAAAATATATGAACTCCATGAAGGAATTTGTCCAAGATCTCTACTTGAATTTTATTCCTCAATAGAAATCACCAAAGATGACAATCTAAGCATCTTTTTAACAATTTGGGCATTGAAAAGAATATTTAAGTTCTCACTCGAGTCATTTGCCTTAATTATCTCCATTCTATGTGAAGGAGAATGTTCTTACTCTGAAGAACCCTCTCTCGACTCTTTGAAAACTAATCAAGAGTCAAACACACTTTATCAAACACACATTCCAACACCAAAGGAAATGATCCAATCAATCACAACAACCGGACAAACCATTTTTCCAAACATAATCCTCAAGGAAGAACTTCGTCATGACATGAGATCTTGGAATGAAATCAATCAAGATAATGCCTTTGGCACTCAAAATGACTCACCATTTCTTCCTGTGTCATCATGTCACATGATGCATTGCATTTTAACAAGTACTCCCTTCAACTTCGCCTACTTTCTAACCAAATGAGTTGAAAATATTAAAAATCAACCAAATTCTCCAATGCCATATTGAATGATTCTAAATCGTCTATATGATCACATCATCAAAATTAATCCTCATCTACGAAAATTAAAATACGAATCATATTGGCCATCCATGAAACCTTGGGTTCATCCCACTCATCTTCAATCAATCATCTACATATCTTCTGAAGAAGCCTCAAGTGATCATTCAAATGTTAGTTGAGATATTTCTTGATTATTGCTCAACATACGTACTATTATTATTATTATTATTATTTTGTAATATCTTCTTAACTTCTATCACGGTTACTGGTGTACGTGTATAACATGTCTATGCTGTTATTTCATTCTTGCTATGTGACATTTAGTAAACCTCTAAGTCATTTATATGCTTCCTCTTGGTCTCATTGCATGATTCCCCTTTTCTTTTAGCTAGATTATACAATTCTTGAAGAGATAGAGATGTCATAATCACCCTTCCAACCCTCTTAAGTTATTCTGAAACAAAAGATGAACTTTTGGAAAATTTCCAAACTCCAGAAAATGGCCCCCTAAAAGGTTAGGCGGCCCCTTTATATATCCGGGACTGCCAAAACTTTATGGGACCGCTGAAAGTAGTCACGTTTCTTTTTAGTCTTCTCTCTTTTTCTTAACCTTTGACTGATCTTTTGGTAAATAGCAGACATTTCCCTTCGTATCAAAATAAATTCTTACACCTTAATACTAGCGTACTATGCCTTGCCATATATTCTCCTATATAAGAACATCATATCCTTCATCACTACTCATCAAACACATCCCATTTTAATCTTGTCCCTAACATGTCATCTCCTAGAAACTATGATGAAAAATATCATAAATCAATCATAGACTCTTGGAGAAACACTCACTCTTTGCCTTACTCACCTTCTCTATCTCTAAACAACTCACTACCTAACTCTCCACTAAACTCTCAAATCTTTGATACCACTCCTTTGCCTCCATCTTCTAATTCATCTAATCCTACATCCTCCTCTTTACCTCCATAAATCTCTACTCAAAATCATAGTGAAAACTATTTGCATGAACTCCTACACTTTTCAAATCTTCTTGATATCAACATTTAACATGCAATTGAGTTAACTAATCATTCACCTCCCTCCTCACCATTCACTCATCCTCCTTGTCTAGACCAAGTAAATTTTTATTCGGACTTTTGTCACTGTTGCTTGGGAACTCGTGAAATCTTCAATGTTTTGAAATATTACCTCAACCGAATCAAATCTCTTATCGTTGGGCCCTCAACTCTTTTCCCCTCATCCATCACTACCAACTCTCCTTAAAACATCTTCTAAAAATCAAGAATCATCTACTAGTTTAATTTTATTGGAAGATCTAATTATGTTATGATTATCTTATGTTGTATCATCATATATTGTCCTATATGGCTATATATGATCTTTCTAGGAATTTGAATTGTAGGTCCTTGTGATGGATCTATATAGCCTTTGTAAGACAATAGCTAACTTGAATAAATCCAAATCAACTATGTGAGAGAAGCCAAACAAATTATCGAAGATTGATCCCCTTGGTGCCTCCGCACGAAGGGAGAGCAAACATCCAGGGAGTCTTTAATCGTCTAATTCTTTCCCAATACTACAAATTCGACGATCACACCTTTTTTTGATTTGACAAAAAAGGGAGAAATAGAATTAACTCATTAGTAATATAAACACTCTAATTTTATACTAAATGAGTTTATATTTTGTCATCATCAAAAGGGGGAGATTGTTAATACAAATAATGTCTAAAAACATTATTTATATTTTGGACCTCTTGATGTTTTGATAATAACAAAATATAAAAACATTTACGATAAAAATAAAAATTTATAAATTACTAGCCGTAAAATTTTATTTCTAAGATTAATCACTTAAGGTAGGATACAACATTCATTAAACATGATTGGTGATTAAAAAAATATTTTTTTTAAACCTTACATTTCTACAAAAGTGTTTTTATAAAAATATAAAAATAAAATATTTATTTATAAAAGAAATGTATTATTAAAATAATAAATTTGAAATCAAATTTTTCCCCTAAAATGGAAGGTTCTAAAACAGATAACACATTCTCCACAAAAAGACAAAAAGAGGAGCGTAGTCTACGGCGACCCCTTTATAGGCCTGGTGGCCCCCTAATATATTTGGGACCACCGCCAACATAACGGCTCTTTTTGTCTCCTATAAATACCGGGCCACCCCATCTGGAAAACAGAACCTCTTGCCATGAATTTTCACAGATCTACTATTCTCTCTTTTTTCTTTCTTTCTAAAACACATATCTTAATCACTAGCATACCTTGATCATGTTTCAAGTGATTAATTCTTTCTTCCTCCCTTCTTCTTCTAATCAAGTGCAAGATAAGAGCAATCGTATTCTTCTACATATGAAATGTTATTAAGTGATCTCCTTCTCCCTCCTCAAGATCACAAGTCTTTATTATATTTACTATGTGTTGTTGTATAAATTGGATTGTGTGTAGATCCAATAGTGCAAATTGTGTATTGGTGTGATTTGGATTGTGTGCCAATCCAAGGGTATATATCTTGTGAGTGTATAAAGACTTAGTGAAGTCTTAGATTAGTTCTAGCTAAGATTAGGATTCGACATCTAGCTTAGTGTCAGAAAAGAAAGTAAGCGACGTGTAAACGGTTTTCTCTGCCTAAAGGGAGCTTGTTGACATAGTGAAATCTCGAGTGGAGTACTCGGGGAGTGGAGTAGGAACGAAGAGGTGCTTTGTAGCCGAACCACTATAAATTTTGGTGTATTGGTTTGATCGTTTCTTTCTCTATCTCTCTATATTGTTATTGTGTAACAACCCGAGTTTTACGACGCGTACGACGATCGCATATCCGATGTCGTAATAATTATTTTTCGAGTTTCCGTGAATAAGCGTCGACATTTAAAATTTTATTTGTCGTTGATAAATATTTTTGTATTTTATTATGAAAAATTTAGAAAAGATTTGATAATTTTTATTTTTGACGTTTCGCGAGTCGACGTTTGATCACGCGTTCGTTAATCGTTTCGAGCATCGTAAAAATTTACGACGCATCTTGTTATTATTTTATTTATCATAAAATATTATTTTTGCGAACCGTGTCGGTTATGTTCCTTGTTCGAGCCAAACTCCCGTTTTAAGGTGTACACATTTTATTAAATGATTTTAATTAAATTTAGTGTTGCGGAAATTAAAAATGGTCTCGGAAGTGAAATCCCGAGCCTCGGTTGTCGTTTATTTTATTTAAGTAAAAGTATAGTGTGTTAAAATATAAAAGAGAAAAGAGGGGAGGACTTGTTTTGCCAATTAGCCAAACTAGTACAAGTATATAAAGAATTTTTACTTCTATTATTTCATAAAAATACACCCACTAGAAAATAAACTCTCTCCCTCCTCCTCCTTGTACACCGCCGGCCACCACCATTCCGCCGCCATGGTCGCCGGAAAATTTGACATGCAACACGATCCGAAAATATTTTTCGAATCCCCTCGTCATTTCCAACACATCCATGTAATAAAATCCCACATGCAATGAGTATTTTTCTATTTTTAATTTGGTTTGAGTTTTGTCGAAATAGATTGAAAG
>BQNB010131018.1:0-18846 GCA_026074375.1 Tanacetum coccineum
GTCAAATGACACAGTTAATATAAACAAATATTAACAAATTGTAACTAAACATACATATACTTAATTTATATATAAAAATGATATAGTAATTTTTTGAATACATAATTTAATAAATCTTAGAAGTATAGTGAGTATTCATTGATAATATTCTTACTTGTAGTGTGTTTACATGATAGCTTAATGCATCCCACATTGAAAGAGAGACATAAATGAAGAAAGGATGGAGGGCTATAAAAGTAAAAGACCAAGTAAATAATGAATATAAACTTGAAGTGTCTACTTTATTACTAATGATGCATGACATATTTTTAGTTATACTATTAAGTTTAAATTATTTTATGAACACTTATAGAAACATCTAAAATAATATTTTAAAAACTAGTTGTTTGGCTCGATTAGCTCGTTCGACTCGACTAGCTCGTTTAGCTCGTTCGACTCGAATAACTAAACGAGCTTTCGAACGAGCCGAGCTAAGTATTAGATTTAAAAGCTCGACTCGTGAAACTAATCGAACATAATTTTTTGTTTGAACTCGACTCGAGCTCGATAATTTTCAAGCTCGACTCGAGATAAACGAGCTCGAGCTCGAGTAGCTCGTTAAAAGCTCGACTCGTTAACACCCCTAGTTTCAAGACTCCAACACATCAAAATTTCTAGATTTGTAAATTCTCCACCAACATTCGTCGATTTTCCTTCACGAGGTCCTGTGTAAATTATCAGAAAACAAATGCAATTCTATCTCCGTGTATTCGTTTGGTTAGACTCGAAATAAATACCTAAAACTATACAGGAAGTCGATACGCCGTATCCATTCCCCAAGATACGCCGTATTGATACCTGTGTCGAATACGCTGTATTCGTTTAACGAATACGCCGTATCGACTGTGCTGAAAATAAAGACTGGATAACGTCCAGAAGGCTAATACGCCGTATCCATGGGGTTTGGATACGCCGTATAGACAGTCTGGGAAGACAGACTCGATAAAAAATTGAAAATACATTCCGGGTTGTCTCCCGGCAAGCACTTTTGTTTACAGAAAAGTCTTTAAGTTAGACTTGCCCCAATTTAATCCCATCCTTATAAAACAATTTGGGGTCGAACGGGATGCCAAATGGCACATACAAATTCTTGATTAGGAAAATGAATGACATCCCTTTGTTAAGATGATTCCAAGTCATGATATTAAAATTTAATCCCTTGATAAAAGTTTCAGTTTTGAAAAATTTATTAGATGTATCATGACTTGTTTCCAAAAGCTTATTTGACCCATGTGCATAGGCACCAACATCGGTATTTATTACATCAGGTAAACCGGTTTGTCAGATAAATCCCCCGAAGAGTGTTCAATATCGACTTTATCATTATCATTGTCCGTATCCGTTTTTAATTCATCGAGATAAATTACGTTAAAAGGAAATAGATCATTAAAGTTTAAAATGTTTTGTTCCTCTTCATCACATTCAGACAATGATGTTTCATCTTTCAAAATTAAATTCATCGATATGTAAAGGGTTTAAAATTAGTTCAGTTAATAAATCTGACTTAGACGTTTGAGCATTATTGTAAACAATGGCTGGAAATTCTTTCTCAAAATCTTTAAAGTAGTCTAAATCATCAAAATAACTGACCGTAGGCTCGGGTGATGGAAACGAAGGCATATTGACTTTATCATCATCATTTTCCGAATCTGTTTTTAAATCATTGACAAAAATTATTTTGTAAGAAAATGATTTTTTGTCAAAAATTACCGTGCAATCTTCATCGTCGGATTCGTCAAACGATATTCTAAAGTCAATTTCATCATTGTTAAGAGAACTTACCGTAGGCTCACACGAGAGTGTTGCTTCAGATGTTAATGTGTCGTTAAAGACTATAGCTGGGAATTCAGTTTCAACAGATCCGAGGTCGTGAACGTCTTCATTATCCCAGATCTTACCATACGTATAGTTTCCCAGTTATACACCTTACCATGCCTACGAGCTTTTTCTCCCTCAAGTCTGATATACTCCTCCATAGTAATGATGGGGTTTTCCATTTTAACCTGTAATAAATTTGCTAGGAAAGAAAATTGTCAAATAGCTTAATACGCCATATTCAGTGAACTGAATACGCCATATTGATGATAGAGTCGAATACGCTGTATTGGTTTGAAAAAATTATATGCCGTATCCAATAAATTGAATACGCCGTATTGGTTTGAAAAAAAATTTACAGCGTACTTTGAATAATGCAAAAAACACACAAACACACAATATGCAAAATATACAATGCAAAAAATTAAACACACAAAACAAACACGCAAATATGCAAATTAATCTAAACTAAACTAAACTAAACTAAAACACTAATAAATAATAATTAAACAACTTCACTCCCTATCAACGGCGCTAAAAACTTGATGTGTCGTTGTGTAGGTGTTATTTTATGTATCAAGTTGTACTATTTATATTTTGCCGACTTAACCTAAAAACAACACTTTAACGGGCAGTGTACCCGATCGGTGATAGTTTTGTGGTAAGTAGGATGTCGATAACTAAGAGTGAGAGTGTTAACTCCTAATTCTATCAGTATTTTAGTTATCTAAGTTAGTACTAAATTAATCTAATTTATGCTAAACCTAAGTTAAATCTAAACTAATGATAAATGAAGTTTCAGCCTGAGAGACTGACACATGTTTGGGTATCTAACCTAAGGTTTTTATGACAAGTAAAGCAATAAACACACACAAGAATACAAGCAAACGATAGAGAAGCGATCAAGAACTAATGTAAGAAAAGCGTATCAACCATGAATAATCCGATAAAACGCATGTTTGTTTATTAGTGCAATGATTGACTTATCTCGAAGTGGCATATCATTCCTAGACTTAGGCGGTACTTCTTTCTAAGACCTAGGCACGCTAATTCTGTCACAATTAGATGTATCCGCATAAATCATCCTAATGTTGATTATAATTCATCAAGAGGACAACACCGTGTATGTCGTACTAACCCTAGCTCATTGAGACTTTACCCACTTACTGCTTAACGGTAATTTGTAATAGATGGTGGTCCACAATCCAAACTATACCAATGATCAGAACATTATTAGTTAGTACTAAGCCACTACCTACTACGATACAACCAGTTCAATCGAGGCAAGCAAGACGTTATTAGTGATCCTATTTGTTCCACCTATACGCATCATTATATAGAGAGCTATCCCGGACTCTTAGCCTACGCCCAAATAACACCAAAGTTGCAGCGCATTAAATATGTATGACTAGACCCAGTTGAATACTTAAGCACGTAAACGAATATAAATTGATAAACATAAACAACAATCAACGATAAATTAAGCAATCGGGATAATCAAACCAAACATTAGATCTTCATAAACATGGCTGATACCTAAAGGTATCAGCCGGTAGTCATTGTAAAAATACACATGGTTTGATATATGAACGATTAAAATAAAGAAACCTTAATCGAACGCGTATTCGGTTGCGCGAAGATTACAAGAGGTTTCCTATGATCTTGAGGCTCTTTTCTAACCTTCTAGGCTCCTTTATTCGTCTCTTGGTCGACCTTGGTAGTTTAGGGATTCACTTGCATGCCTAAAACTGAGTTTAGGGTCATCTATTTATAAGGTCTGGAAGTCGGTTCGATATGGCGTATCCAAAGGATTAGATACGACGTATTAGGGGTTTCTTGGAGTAGGGACCACGTTTGATATCTTCCAGAATATCTCATACTAAATGTGAATAACAGAGCATATTTGAAGTCTCCTGATACGGTGTATTCGTCATTATGTCTTGTTGGTTTCTTGGTGAAGTTAGGCACGGATACTCCTACTCTTCTTGCTGGATCGGCGTATTTGAGGTAAAATCATTGGTAGTTGATTCTTCTTCGTTGACCAAAGTATTATATACGGAGTATCGTTTATGTGGATACGGCGTATTCTTCAAAATCAGGCAATGGTATTTTGATTCGTCAAAGTCTTGGATACGTCGTATAGGTCTAGAATAATACGGCGTATTGGCTGTCAGATCGGTAGACTTTCTCGAACTCTTCATTTATGCTCCAAAATGCGTGCCTTTTAGCATAACTTCACCAAGTACTCCATAATTACTGCAATTCTCAAATACAAACGATTAAGTAATAATTCTTTGCAATAATCATACAAAATGAGTTATTTACATGGGATCAATGATGCTATAAAATAGACGTTATTTGATGTCATCATGACCCTAAAAGTCTAGTTTCCACTTTTATTTCGTCGATATATACTTTACGCCTATTGTTAAATTTCCATTCCTATTAAACCACTTACGCTTTCTAAATATTGTCTTAAGAAAGTTTCTAACACGTCTAATCAATATATAATGGTTACTATATTATTCGTTGAGGTCTTTATAGCTCAAACGCACCTGAAAATGCTCGAAAACCCAAATTTATATTTCAATCAACTCACTTTTTAGTTATAGAAATCCTAGATTTTGCCCGACTTCGAAAGAGCATAACTCCTTCGTTAAAAACATTCACGACTCCCCCAAAAGCTACATTTGAAGGATAAATCATTCTCTACATTTTTCCTTTTATAAGTTTAAGCTGATTAAGATCCGAAATTGGTCAAAACTCAGTTTTAAAATTTTAGACAGAATGTATCCGAAACCATTTTTGAGTTGTCAAAATCGTTATTATTTCGTCAAACTTAAAACGGTCGTATCTCCTTCGTTATAATTTCGCATTCATTATATCAAAAGTTGCGTAAAAGAATATACTAACATAATTTTAGAGTTTTAGCTTCTCAAAACGTTTTTAAACATTCCTTAACCCATGTTTAGTTTCTGGACATCAAGGTTTTTATACCAAAAAGTCAACCACAATCCACAAGAACTTCCCCAATATTCCTAGTCTAACCTAAACTCCTTCACTAGGGTTTTTAACCAACAAATCCACATCAAAGCTAGCCTAATCCCATCGCCAAAATTGTCATACATTAATTTTATCGCTAAATATCACGCTACTAACTCTAAAGTACAAGAAAACTTAAGAAAAATAAGAAAAGTTTCAAACTTGTCAATAAATTGTACAACCTTGTTTATTTGTTAGTTTTCTTTGTAAAAAGTGGTTACACAAACACGGATGATATTATTTTTGAGAGAAAAGAGACGGTGTATCAACGAATACTCTATAAATTTATACAAACGAAAGGAGATGAAAAAGCTTACAAGTTGTGAAGAGATGGTGAAGAAAAGGATAAATCTTTAACCCGGATTAGTACGAATATAACCCGAACTAATATTTAAATGACCTAAACCAACGTCTTGAATGAGCCACAAGTAACTAAACAACAATAATTGTTGAACCAAGAAAACAAAATACCAAAGTGGTGTTTGTTTGTAGTGGCGGACGAACAAAAGAGAGGAGGGAGAAGAGAGAAGAAAAATTATTTTTGTGTGTGTGTAGAGTGTGCAAAATGAATAAAATGGGCGGGTATTTATAAGGGAGTGGATGGATTCTAGGTTCTTTCAACTTAGGATTCTAAATTTTGAATTTAAGTTCAAATCAATGGATGGACATAAAAAAGAATAAAAGGAGTGGTGGTATACCATGGGGGAACCAGGGTGCTAAAAAGAAGGGAAGGTGTTGGGTTGAGGGTGGCGGACGACGCAAGGAGGGAAAGAGGGGGACCAAAGTTGCCAAAATTAAATTTTTATGCAAGTATTAAATATCTAGATATTTTAGGAAAATGTAAGTGCAAGAAAAATGGTTTTTACGAAAATTAACACGACACGCAAGTTTAAAAATGTGTGGCATTTAGGATAAAAATATAATTACAAACATGCTCGTTAACTCGAAACGTGATAGTCATAAAAAGACTACACTTATTTGAAAGTCGTAACGCGTCTAATGACGGTTTCCAGTTATACGCGGGATAACTTCCCGGTTTCACGATAAATAGATCACGAAAAGTAAAAGTTAAAAATCGAGGGTAAAAAGGTAAAAATATTATTTTGAAAAATTACCGGTTGTCACAGTATATGTAAATCAGTTCTCAAATAATTCAGGAAAGCATGTTGTGAATGAAATAAAGGTAACAAGCTTTTGTTTTGTACTTTTTTGTTTATCTGTTTAAGGCAAACCAAAAACTAGAATATGCTTAATGTGAATATGATCTAACTCATGATCTTGATTGATAGGTCTAACCTTTTAATTTACTTGATCAAATGAAAGTTAGGGTGTGTAGAGAATAAATGACATACAAGAACAAGGAATTAAAACAGATTTGGAGGTTGTGTAAAATGAAATAAATGTTTAGCCATATTATTAGAGAATAAAGGAAGAAAGATGGGAAGAGTGTGTGTGCTTGAGAGAAAACACACACACACACACTTTTACAAAATGTGAGCTTCACCCCTCCATGGAAGTATGGAGGGGGTATTTATAGTCCTAGTGACATACAACTATCATACTTAGTCATTATTAGTCCCTATATGTCACACTATAAATGAACTAATGTAATTCCGGATATGTCACCATATTTTAAGGCTAACAATCTTCCCCCAATATGTGGACACATACGGAATTACTTACAATGTTCCTATCAGGTACAAATACAACAGAAATAAAGTCTTCCAAAGCACTTCCAAAGCTGAAGATGTCTTCTGAGTTCTCCTTGTCTTGAAACTTGTACTCCAGCTTGGATCTTCATTGTCTTTACTTGTACAGGAACCATTGTAGTATGCATGAACTGGATTAACTTCCCCCCAATCCATGCAGCATGTCTTGAAAAGCTTTCTTCATAGACTCCTTTTTGGCGAAGTTTCTGAATCAGCTTCCCCCCAAACCAACATCCCTATCTTAAGCAAATTCTGAAACTTTGAAGTAGCTTGAATAATCTTCTACTTGTCATTGACATGCACAACAGAATTTTGTAGAAGTCAAACCACACCAACGACCACTGCTTCTTGTCATTAGGGCTTGGTGAATATTCGTTCGGGGGTGCATGCGAGAAATCAGCAACAATTCTTCTCACGTATGCAGAATACTTCATAAACCATACTAAACATTTTTAGGGCTAACAAACTTCCCCCTGGAAGTTGACATGGTAACATCAAAGTCAATTAAGTCCCGGATGTACACATTTTCCCCCATGATGGTTGCGAACTCTCGGAAGCATCATTGTCGTGTACGTTTATATACTCGAGAAGTTCTTGTCTAAAGCACAAATCTTGAGATCCAAACAAAACATTGCCCTCTTGTCTTCAGAAACCGTAGAGGAGATGAAGCAAGAATCAAGAAAACTTGGTATAATCAAGGTCTTGTATATGAATGTCGTTGAAGAACTTTGAGAATTTTGCTTAGACTGTGAAGTGCCATTGTCTTGGAATCCCATGAGAATTGCTGATTACATCTCAACCTTTAAATTCTCTGGCTAACTTTACCAACCTCGTATTATGTCGGCTATTGTTGTGATCACTTGGTGAAGTAAACCCGATATACAAAACTTGAAAATGAAGTGAAATCCCCCAAATTTGTTACTTAAGCTTGCACTGTTGTGATTGAAGAACGGTGCAAGATTAAATCTATAAGTACTCTATACCCAACCAGAAAAGTATAAGAAGTACAACACCTCTTGAAATTATCCACATCGTCTTCTGCGTGTGACACTGAGTACTACAATGTAACTCCTTTAAGTAATAGTTAACTAGGTCTGCAACCAACGGTAACTAGATAATTCAAGTCTTAATCATCTGCTGTTTATGGTCAAGCAAGTCATCAATCGATAGATTAGGTTTGAAGAAAAGAAGTAGAAAGTAGAAGAAAGTCTCAATGATTAAATAAGTAGACGCCTTCGTGAAATCTAACTTCAAGCTTAAATAAGGGATACCAAATCAACTTCGTGAACACTTGTCATCGTAATTCGAATCTCTAGCCGTTTGTCATTTATCAAATCTCTTCAGAATCATTTTAGCGTTATGTATCATGTTTGTTGTTTGTTTGTTCAAGAATGTCGTTAAACTAGACAAATGTTGTTTTTGAATGTCATCAACGAAAAAAAAACATCGTCTAGTCCAACTTGTCGCGAAAGTGTTTTGTTACCCGGCCTAATTAATAATATTACCCCAATTAAAATTTGGCCTATTTTGTTAGGAACCCAGGTACCATAAACCACCAGCCCAATAGAGATTTAGGGATTTATAATGTTACTTAATCCCTAATATTTCTCTCACAAATAACCACTAACCCTAACATAATCTCAACCGCCTCTCTTTTTCTTATATTCTCTCAACAAAAACGCAGACACCATCCCTCTCATCAATTTCCCTCCATCACTTCTCCATAAGCAGTCAAACCCAAAACTCAGATCAAAACCATCTAAACCAAGCTAACATCTAAGATAAATCACAAATAAAACCATAGGCATCAAGAAAAATAGATCGACCTGTTCCCATACATATCAATCCATACAACTCCAAGAACAGATAAAATCTACGCAACCATAACGAAAGGAATCATGTCCCTTCAGATCTTTTCAGCGTATGTAGCATATCACCACAAGAATTCACGAATGACGTTTGAAGATATTCAGCTTCAAGATCATTCTTATGGTCTCAGGTAGGGTTTTCAATTTGTTGAGAGTGTCAATCGAACCAAGGAATGAGTTTAATAGATTTGTTAAAACTCACTCTTTATATTCGAAAATTAAATGATGGTTTTAACCCTTGACAGATCAATGATAAATAGTTTATGTTCAACGAGAAAAAAAATCATAAAGATTTATAAGAATGTTGAACGAAGCAGAGATCTTTGTATTTGATTTTTTTATTCGAGTCTTGATGTAGTAGATGATGGAGTTGATGTTGTGGGATGATGTTTGTGACGGAGAGGTTTAGGATTAGACTTGGGTTTGGATTTGTATTGATTGAAATGTGACGAAGAAGCTGTTGTGGTGGTTTCTTATGGCTGTTTGTGAAGTGGGTTGTGGTTGATTTGTTGTTGTTAATGAAGTAAGTATTGGTGTTGTTGTTGTATTTGTCAAAATGGATTTGGTTAAGTCATTATGTAAGTCGTTATACATTGTTGTTCTTGACCAAGACTCAATGAGTTGACCGGGTCAACTCGGTAATAACCGAGTTGACTCGGTTTGGTTCTTGGGGGCAAACCGCAAGGTTTCAAGACTAAACGCAAGCTTGAATCTTTGAGACAAAACGGAACAGAGACAAAACGCAGGCAACATGACGTTTGTACTTTCTTGCAAAAAAGTCTTCAATCGCTTACAAAACGCAAGTTTCCAACAAAACGCCATCAAATCTTGACAAAACGCAACCTGCCAAAACACAAGAGACCAAAACACAACCTTTACATAAGTCAAAACACAACTGTGAGTTTTGTACTTTTTTCTTAAAAAAAACCAGATCTGGGTTTTTTTTTCATCAAAACGCAACCAAGAAGCAATATGAACCCAGATCTATTTCTTGTCTTCTAAGCACCAAGAAAAAGTATAAACAACAACAATAAGTAACATCCCCACTGTTATTTCGTGGTTGATTCTTAGGAGAAGAAGAACACTTGTACCACGAAAAAGAAACTGAAAAAATAGCAAATGAACTGTAACCGGAATAGTAGATGAACAATGCATAAACAGTAACGAGACATCAACAGTGACCGGAACAACAAACACATATGATACAATACACCCCTGCAGCTCTGATGCCAATTGTAGAGAATAAATGACATACAAGAACAAGGAATTAAAACAGATTTGGAGGTTGTGTAAAATGAAATATATGTTTAGCCATATTATTAGAGAATAAAGGAAGAAAGATGGGAAGAGTGTGTGTGCTTAAGAGAAAACACACACACACACTTTTACAAATGTGAACTTTACCCCTCCATGGAAGTATAGAGAGGGTATTTATAGTCCTAGTGACACACAACTATTGTACTTTGTCATTATTAGTCCATATATGTCACTCTATAAATGATCTAATGTAATTCCGGATATGTCACCATATTTTAAGGCTAACAGGGTGTGTTTGGCATGTAGGTTTCAAGGGCTTTGGACTGAAAGACACTTAAAATAAATTGTTTGGTATCTTCATTTTAGATTGATGCGTCTCCATCAGCCTCATATTCTAATTCTATTTACTTTCTTTGGTTTTTACTATCTACATATATAAAATACATCTTTTTTGTTCTCAAGAAATCTTCAGCCACACGAAGCAGCAGATTCTTTATACCATTTTTATTTTTTATTCATATGTATTTAAATAATTAATTCTATAGCAAATATATATGTATATATATATATATATATATATATATATATATATATATATATATAGATATATATATATATATATATATATAGAGTAGGGATCCAGTGAGAAGTAAATTAAAATAAGAAGTGGTGAGAAGTGATTAAAACCACACATTTGAGATGCAACAACTTTCATTAGATGCATTTCTATTCATCTAGATGCACCATATAGAGTTTCGAAAGTTAATTTGATGTGTAGATGGTGCAAATTGATTTTCATGATTTTGGCACATATAGAGGACCAAAAAATAAAAAAAATCATGAAATGCATCTAAAATACGTATATTCATCTAATTAAAAGCTAGAAAACACACTATGATGCATTATAATGCATGTAAGATTATAGATATGCATCTAATTTAAGTCGATGCATCTCGGATATGCGGTTTGTAGTATATTGGATATCATAACACAAGCCTAGAATTAGTGTTTGGTCAAATTGTCTAGAGAGAGAAAGTAGGAGTTCTAGAGAGAGAAAATCACTTAGTGTGTGTTTGTGATAAAATGAACATCCAACCCCTTCCCATGGCTGGAAAGGGGTATTTATACAAGAGTTTGGTGCCCCTAAATGGGCCATGGAGTGGGCTAACAAGTGGGTAAAGACCCGGCCCAACACCATACGTCGTACGGTAACTAAACGATTAAAACTAAGACTACGAGCTAACCTATGCTAGATATAACACGGGGTGACCAGGTCTTTTACATGGATTTTCATAATCCTAACAATCTCCCCCTAAGGGAGGTCACCCCAAAAAATACACATTGAATCCTAGCATTATATTTGAATTAATCTTTGATTCTGGCTTGTAGTCTTTTGATTCTTAATTTGTCGATGTACATCCATTAGTGATCTTTGTTCCTGGGACTTGAGTGCTCTTGAGCTTCTTGAGATGCACCATCCATTTAAATCTTAATTATCCTTGTTGTGGGTACGATATTGCCTTCATTGATGTTTATGTGACTGTCTGGACCGCTATAATCACACTCTTCTGGTTCATGATAGTATTATCAAAGTTACGGAAAGCTGTGTTGTAGGTCTTTCAGGTTCTCATTATGTTCATTGATAGAAACATTTAAGTGTGAGATGGGGTTGTGAATTGATTTATTGTAACGAGGCATCTGCATATCTCATCTATATTGTATACTGAAATAAACAGTTAACAATAAAGCTTGGTGACGAATATGGCTTTGTCATTCGTCAGAGTTCGGTTGCATTAACCTCCGGTTCCGTGAGGACCGTTTTACAGTATAAATATTGTACCTGTGATCAGGTAGATTCATTATAAGAACCTCCTTGACAGGGTTTCCAGCTCAAAGTGTTAGATCATCTAACGCAGATGCATTAGATTCACTGTACTTGCTAGTATCTCTTTACCGGACACCTCAAAGCAGGCTACCTCACTAATAGTATTGCTACTAATAGAACGGTAAGAGTGAATCAGTGAGTTACTATCTCACCGATTGAAGATAAAATTGATTTGAAAATCAATCGATGTGTCACTAGTTAAAGTGATTTTTGTAACACATCGAGAGTTTTAAGCTTTTATCAAAATTCATCCTCCGTCAATTCATAATCTGGACCGAATCGATGCCCAGTGTCACAAGTTTGATCCATTAAGGATCTCACAAGTCACCTACCTAGAGCTTGTTTGATGTTGGCTCTAGCAGGATTTCCATCTTCACTGTGAATACTTTCGTATCACTCGGATGTTCTGGCAATATCACAAGGATAATGCGTAGGACTCTTAAGATGATCCTTGTTTTCACAGTGTGTGAAACACAAGTATATTGGAGTAGTGTCCTAACGAGATTTATTAATGATCTTATGGCTCTAGACTCAATAGTGCATTTTGGGTTTTTGGTAGCTGGAGGCTGGAGCGGACTGCCACCTTTTCAATATTGTCTAACTCTGAGTAAGGAAGACGATAGAAATGTATTGATCTCCGTGTGAGGTGAAACAAGAATCCTTTGAGGGATCTTGAGTGGCTAGGGAGGGTTGTGCAGCGTATCACTGGGTCCATGATACTTGTCTTTAATGTCAGCAATCAACCATGTGATTCTGACAACATATGTAGTGACCCGGTTTCTGCCTAAGGTTTAAGGAGGGCTGCTTTCTTTTCACCCTTTATCTTAGCATTTCTTTTTCATTCTTCAACCCATTCAGTGCTTACCGAGGTTTCATTACTAGAACCTTGTTGGGTGTGTTCCAGTACTAGCTTCATCTCAGTCCGCACTATTCCCTTATTCTCACATTACTCCTTTTATAATCATACCTAAGGACTTCTACACTAACTAGTGGATTGTCCCTGGGTAGATCCCTCTGGCTCTGGCGGGATCGTGGGATCGAGTACCTAACCTTACCATCCTTATAACTCCGATAAAGTAATTACATGGTCGGTCTTAGGTGATTCCACAATTGCCATCATAACCATTCGCTCCCCCTCAATATGTGCATCGATATTTGAAAGAGTTTAACACATATAGGAGAGCCTACACTTTAAGAAATCACAATTTTTTTTATTAGATTTTCATAATTAAATCACATTTTCTCCCCCGAGCAAAAACTTCAAACCCGTTGAGATTTTGGGTCTCAATTGATTTAAGTTAGGAAAATTTGGGAGACAGTGTGTCAGATTTATACAAGCCGATTATGGAACATATACAAGCCTAAGAGACAGTTTAATCACTACGTTATAATGTACATATGACAACAACATATAAGAAAACTACCCCTTATTCGGTCCTCTTCAGCAGTCGGTAGTCTCCTTCTCTTATCCTGCCACCAACAAAGCTTTCCAGATTCCGGAAGATACGTCTTGTCTTAAGTCGTTTCTGTATGGCAAAGTTGATAAGAGTATCCTGTGTTGGAGGGGAAGAAAAAGCCTTGTTGTTGTTGACTGGCGTGATCTGAAGAGCATCTCTGAGTGTGTCTTTAGTAAGGTTAAACAATTGCTCATCCAGTTGACACTTGTAACCCTCGTCGGTTCTGTCATAGCAAATTGTATCCCAAAACTGTTGAATATAGATAGCTGGAATTGTTGATGAGGCGGTAAATGCTCTGAAGAAGTTGGTATGTTTCAGAATGTCCACCGCAATCTTGTAGATTGGGTTGCTTTGCGACATTTTAGCATCCAGATAGCAATTGCTTTTCCCTATTGGCACCCAACGAATGCGAGGCAAGATTTGTTCATCTGTACGGGTTGGTGGTGCCAAAGCAGGTGCTTGTTCAACCGGAGCATTAACATCAGCCATTATATCTGCACAGTCACATACACAGAAAGACGTGCATACAGATAGGAGATGTGAGATGTGTGAAGGTCTATAGTTGAAGTCAACTATTCTGGTGAAGATCAATAGTTGAAGTCAACTCTTGAGGCAACGAAAGTTGACTCTTGTAAGAGACGACTTAACACACTAACTAAACCACAAGACCCAAAGACAGTTTACAAGGATAGCAAGACAAAACGTAATTTATTAGTCACACTGAGCAAAACGCAATCTACAGTACAATTAAGAACCAAAACGCAGTGAATATTTAATGATAAAAACTCAAAACGCATGGAAGCAAAACGCAATCACATCAAAACACAGGCATTATAATATTCAAAAATAGGCAAAACGCAACCATTAAAAAAATTCGAAATGAGGGTTTGATTATTTTAATGTTTTAATTGTCTTCTGAGCAAAATGCAACCACTTGCATTTTGTCCTGTTTGATAATTAATAAACAAAACGCAACAAATCGATCAACCAAAACGCAACATGGATTATCATAGCAAAACGCAATCAGATATATCAATCAAAACGCAACTAGATTTTCTTATCCAAAACGCAACCTAGAAATTCTAAACCAAAACGCAATAAGGCATATTTTATTAAAACGCATTCAAGAGCATAACCAAAACGCAACCAAGAATCAAAACACCAAAACACAACGAGGAACATACAGACAAAACGCAATCAAGAATTCTATAAACAAAACGCAACCAAGAATTTAAACACCAAAACGCACCGAAGAACATACAGACAAAACGCAATCAAGAATTCTATAAACAAAACGCAACCAAGAATGCTTGAACACGCAGATTCTAACTTTCATTTTGAGACTCCCTACGCATAACACTCATATGAAATACACCATTTTTAAGCTTACAAGACACCACCACAACCACATTTAACCTTAAACGCATTATTTAATTGAAATTTGACTCAAAAAGTCAAGCACAATATGATATTCATTGGGACCATAAACTTAGTGACGGGGGATTCAGTTCAGGAAACCACGAAGCATCATTTAATTACTCTAAAGCTAACCCAACAGATACGATTCAGTTACAAGCACTAACTACCATTTATACAATGGATTCTCCCGAATACCCTAAGAACACTATGATTTAGTGCGATTCAGGACAAGGTAATAAAGATAAAGTATATTAAAATGATAATACACACTAATCAAGTCATACCTAACCATGAAATTACACCAGTAATCACTAAAGAGGCAAATCGCAACGAAGGATGTTTGACTGAGTTTGAGAGAGAAAGAAGAATGTTTGACTGAGTTTGAGAGAGAAAGAAGAATGTTTGATTGAGTTTTGATAACTTTGACCAAGTCAAAATGCAAGGGGGGTTTTATACCTAGGTTAAAATTTCTTCTATTGGCAGAATTGGCCCCTCCTTTTCTTATTTCTTTTCTTTTAAGGTTTAATAGCTACTAAGGGATTGATGAAATTCCATGCGATGATATAGACGTATATGTAACCTCAGATGATGCTGAATCTGATGACATGACTGTATCTGTAACACTCAAAGAGAGTTTACATTAGTACATATATAAGACCAATAATAATATACTTAATATATTATAAACACGTATGAGAACCATGCAGCATCTAGTATACCCAACTATTGCAACAAGTAATGTATGAATGAATGAGTGAATGAATGTCCCTTGAAAATCCCTTTGTATAATGCAATGTTTGAAAATAGTTATAGTCTAAGTAAAATGTTTGACCTGGTTCTCTATAACTTTTGCTCTGATACCAATCTGTAACACCCCCAAATTGGGTCGCAGCAGAATAATGTGTCCAAGAGCGTTACTTCATAGATCAATAGCACAAAATATGAGAACAACCTCTAAAAGAGTCGTTTGAAGTACGATACATTGGATTTATTGAAATTGTTTAATACAAAGCACAACGGATTAAATTGTTCAACATTTGATAACAAAGATTTTAGATCATAACAAAAAATCCCAGAGGTAATGACTCAAATCTTAATGCATAGACTCCCCAAAAGTTTATCCCATGTCATCCTTAGAGTCACCTCGTGCCTCATTGAGCTGAGAAAACATGCTTTAAAACATCAACATAAAGTTGGTGAATTCTTAGGTTTATAAAGAAGAAGTATACAAGTAATCTGCCCATGAAAGAAAGAAGTTTGAAGCTGTTGTTTATCATTGGTACTGTTTAAATGTTATTAAGGTAGTTTGATTTTTCCTAGTAATTAATGTTGTTAGTTACGTCCGAGAAAGTGGTTTTATACAACTAGTATTGTATGATATCGGATAACACACATATGATGGATCTCGAACAGAATAAAGATTCACATAAACATTTAAAGGCTCGTATTTATTGAATATGTGGTTACGAAGAAGGTTGTTTATCACTTATCTGACGGTGAAGTGGAATTATTTGTGTTTGTGTTTTATCATACCTTTTAGCAGAAGGTAACTTGTTCGTGCTTAGAAACAATGTGACAAAGAATTGACAAATCTATCAAAGGTGTGTGATTTTTCTTATGATGCTCAATGCTCACATTTGCTATCACTTTGGTTATGTGTCTCATAGAAGATGAGGATAATTTGTCAAGAGATTGCGGTCTCCCTATACATCGGTTTGGGTATGAACTCACCTTACTACTAGTCTTTGTTAGTACTACTAGTCTTTGTTACTACTGCTAGTGTAAGTTTCTACTTCTCAAGTTCATTTTTATTAAGGTGCATAATGGAGGGCAATTTAGGTCATTGGAATACTTGGATTAGAAGTCTAATATTGGTTCGTAGTTGTGAAGATCAAAGTTGCATACTTTAGTCTCCTATTTGAAATTGACAAAAGGGGTGCAAGAAGATTTGATGATTTGCCAACTTGTAGATCCTGGTAGCTATTAAAGGGAAGTTTTTCATTCGTAATTAACTGTCAGGGGTAAAGTTCTGACTTATATGGTTTTGTCATTATAAATAGGGGAAGATGCTAGGAATTATATTTGAGTTATAAGACTCCAAAACAAGAATGGAAAAAACGAAGGACTAAAATTGGCAGAATTCTTGGTCAACGTGCTTTAATGAGTCAAAGATAGTTATTAGGAAAGAAGAAAGTTTCATAATACAATTAGAATTCCTTTATGAATGTTTTAATTAGTTTCCTTGTAAGTCTTATGGACTCTCTATATAAAGAGATCCATAGACATTGTTTAGAGTGTGCACAAGAGAAAGATGTAAACACTAAAAGGTGTGTGTGTGTCTAGGCATCATCCCTAATAAAGGTGCCTAGGGTTTAGAGTTAGTTTTGTAGTTGTACAACAAGAAGTAGATGCTAGCATAAGTGGTGTAGCCTCAAGAATCTTATGATTCCTGTTACAGTTTGTTGATGTAACCGTATTATCTTGATCAAATAATATTGGGGCTGGAATGTTTGGTAAAACCTTGTTGAATATCTTTGTTCTTATTCCGCTTTGTTTTTATAACTTATGAACATTGATATTATCCTAGATAAAGGTCTAAACAACCTGAGCTTAAACGATCAAAGAACCTATTACGTGTTTTAGGTTTCCACAATTGGTATCAGAGCCTCGTGGCTCTCGATCTAGGATCTACAAGGTTTTATAAATCGAAGAAAAAGAATAAAAAGGACTCGATTTTGTTGCCAACGGTTTGTTGTGACCGACTGTTTTAATGTTCGAGTTTGCATTGGATCATGAATGTATAAAGTGCTAAGAAGAAAAGTAAAAGAAATCGTGAACTGGTTGTATCTTCGATTATATGGTGAAGAATGCAAAGTCAACAGCAGTGGGTCCGAAGAAAATATGGAAGAGATTTTATGCTGCTTGTTCGTTGGTGAAAAGCTATAAAGAAAGAAAGTTTTGATTATAAAAGGAAAAGATATGGCAGATTGGCTTAGTATGATATTGGGATTTCAAGTAAATATAATGTTTGTCATATGCTGCTTGTGTATATTTATGCTGCTCGAAGAATGTTTCTGCTGTCAAGATATTTTAGTGGGTTCACGTATATGTTACTACTGTTGAACAAAAAGAAGCTACTGTTCTCGTTTTTATTCTGAAGATATACGTGTATGCCAAGGATATCTATACTGTTCGTATACAGGAAGGTTTATACAGTTGTTCGAGCATGTGGTGTTCAAATGATTTTAATGTTGCTCAACATGGATGTTTATGCTGCTAACTGTTCGAACAAGGAAGTTAGTACTGCTTTCATTACATGTTAATACTGTTGAGCATGATTAATACTATTTGAAGGTAATGTTTGTTTCGTTCGAGAAAATGTTTATACTGTTTATGTCATCCGATATCGTACAAGGAATTGTTTTTCTTCTCGGATGGATACAAGATTTTGGACAGATGGGTGACACACACAAAAGGTGTTTTGGTTTTTTGTTCTTAACTGAATTAAAGGCTAGTATTTATTGGATTAATTGATTACGAAGAAAATTGTTTATCACTTATTTGAAGATGAAGTAGATTTTTCAGATGCGTGTTCTTATTATATCTTTGGTCTTGAAGATAACTTGTTTGGTTATATACGGTTTATGATGAAGACTTGATAAAACTAGTTTTTACCTGATGTAAGGAGATACATTGTAGTACTTACAGGTATTTACTATCATTTGGTTCAGTGACTCATGTATAGGCATGCGGATTTATCAAGAGATCGAGGTCTACTCATAAAACAAAGAAGAAGATTATGGGTTCTTATAATATTATACTGCAAGACATAAGATACAAGTTTGGGTTATTCTACTTCAGCATCAAATAGGTAATACTTAGTTTTCTTCATCAGTGATCATTACATAGAGCCTACAGAATTGAAGATTCAAGAAATGGTTAACATATGGGTTTCAGGGGAAGCTTATTGTTAAAAATTTTAACCATTTACATTCTACATGTAGGTGAAGGTTTTTACTACTACTAGCCTTAGTTACTACTGCTAGTGTAAGTTTCTATTGTGCAAGTTCATTTTTCTTAAGGTGCGCCCTGGAGGGTAATTTGAGACATTGGAAAGCTTGGATTAGAAGTGTGATATATGGTTTGTGGTTATAAAGATCAAAGTTGCATATCTTCACAGTCCCCTATTGGTTTATGATAAAAAGGGGAAGATGTTACAAAGATGATATTATTTGCAACTTATTATGTGTGGTGGTACGACATGGCAATGAAATCTTAACTTTAAGGAAGTCATAAGTCAAGGGGAAGCATTGAAGATTGTTTCATTCATGGAGATAGTTTTGTAATATCAAATA
>BQNB010131019.1:0-18846 GCA_026074375.1 Tanacetum coccineum
CTAGCCCTGATACATATCTTCAAAATTTATATGTACCTCAGTGGAGTGTAACCAATGGCTCTCGCCTGGATGAAGACCGTACTTTCTGCGAGATGGTGGATGAATTTTATCCCCCTAAGTTCTTTGCGTCAATCCGTGGGATGGATCATGGCCAACTTTTCACGGAGTTTAATGTAGGGGCTGCTCGCCAAATGTCCCTCAGTGCTGAAGTGAGGATGCGTGCGAAGTACAATATTAGAAAGAGGAGGAGATTGAATTCTGTTTTAGAGGAGATAATTTCTTTGCTGAAGGCCAGGAATGCGGAAATTGAGAGTCTCAAGGCACAGTTGCTTGTGAAGGAAGCGGAAGCCGCGGAGGCTATCAGTCTTCATGCCGAAGCCTCTAAGTTTGAGGCTATTGAGAAATCCCTGCAAGGTGAAGTAAGAGTTTTGAAGTATTATAACACCACCCTAGAAAAGGAGAAAAGTGAGCTAGATGTGAAGGTGGCTGATCTTGTTGCTTCAGTGAAAGTTAGGGAGCAAGAAGCTGCTGATTTGGATGCTATGGTGACTTCCGTTAAGTCTCAGAATGACAACCTTGTTGATCAGGAATGTGTCTTTACACTTGAGTTCTTTTCCCTCTCTTTTTTTTCTTTTTTTTAAAAAATGCTTCCATATGATTACAGGTGTATGAACTGGAAACTTCCTCTGTTGGGCTTCAGGAGAAAGTCGCAGCGTATGCGAATTGTATGGGTAAGATTGATGAATTCCAGGATGAGCAGATAAGAGTTATGAATGATAAATTCAAGAAGTTATACGTTGATTTTGTTGAGATGGCGCTTCATTTGGAGGAAAAATTCTATCCTCACCTTCTGACTACCATCGCTGGCCGTAGGTGGCTTCTTACCTATGGCGTAAAGCTTGTTATTGTTAAGTGTCTACATTCGCCAGAGTATCTATCTACCCTTGGAGCGGCTATCATCAGGGCTATTGAGAAAGGCATGCAAGATGGGCTAGCCACTGGAATTACTCATGGTCAGGAAGGTAGGGTCTTAACAGACATTGCTGCATTCAATCCTTCCACGAAAAGCGATTACATTTCTGGCTTGCAAGAGCTTCAGGATGTGAACTTCTCCTTGCTAGCTGAGCTGAAGTTTAACAAGGATGCGAGCACCGAGACTTTAATGAACATTCTTCGTCTAGACGAACCTCTTGCTGAAAGACTTGGTTTAGATCAGTCGCAACCTCATGTTGACCAACTGTTGGTCCCCATCCATCATTCGCCGGACTGAACTGTCATTGGTGCCACCTCCCTGTTATTTTTCCTGGATGCTTCCCTTAACCGAGTTCAAAAAATCAGGGACAATATTGCTAATCATAGGTCAGCCCTTCATAACGTGTTTGTTCCTTCAGTTGAGCCTTTATCCTCCGCTACTTTGGAAGGTATGGGAGATACTTTTGGTACTGCTCCCGAGACTATCATGGCCTTATCTGTTACTTTTGCTTCTACAAGCTCTATTCCTCCCATTTCCACAGATGACTATGATGTCCATACGGATGGTCAAGAAGGTACCGGTGCAGATGGGTAGGAAGGTACAGGTGTGGATGTTAACCCTGTAACTAACATTGAGGATGCGGAGCTAGTCATTTCTTAGTAGTCTGTTATAATCCCTAGGCTTGGTCACGTGTGACCTTTTTCTTGTAGCCTCTTATGTATGAATAATTTTTCTAAGTGTTTTTATCCATTTTGAGTGCCTTGATTGCTTGTTGACCTTTTTGTGTGCGACAATTTATACTTGCATAATTTTTAAGGTCTCAGTGTTTAACCTTGACCTTGTTATCTTTTTAATGTTATGATATATTCATTCTGATAGTCTTTGTTTTAATATTTGTGGGTTATTCTTCCTATATTGGGTTTACAATACCTTTTATGTATAATTGAGTTAAATTTGAGGCTACTCATCCTTTTGTTATGCGGAATAATGTTGATTGGGTCATGCCTTAGTGTGCGCGTCTTAATCACATACAGAATAACTTTGCAAAGTAAACAATGGAAAAAGTTTAAAGCAAAATTTTCTTTTCATCTTCCATTGTAAGGGCAAAGTGGTCTTTTTCTTCAAACTTTTGTCCTTTTTTTGTTGTCTTTTCTCAACTACGATCTTGATCCGGTTTTTAAAATTAGCTTCAAATCTCTCTCTTGTACTTGTCTTTTCCGTTTCTTGTCGGTTTTGGCTTGTTTTTGCTCTTTTTGACTTTGATATCCTTTCCTGCACATTATGACACAAAAGCACACATATTTCTATCTTTTGGCATATTTTTGGCTTTTATTGGCAAAATCCTGGGTATTTTATATATACAATTTAACACTTATCAGATATTCCAAGTCCGCGAAAGTTGTTTTCCGTCACGGCCTCTTAACTTGTATGCTCCCTTCCCAAGTGCTCCCGTTACCTCGTACGGTCCCTCCTATTTAGGGCCTAGCTTCCATGTGTCCTCCACTCTGCTTGCATCATTGTTGCGGTATACCAGGTCTCCTGGTTTGAAACTTGTGTTTCAAACTTTTGCATTATAGTATTTTACCCTTTTTGCTTTACTCTTAGCTTCTCGTATTGCTGCTTCCTCCCTTCTTTCCTCTAGGTGATCAAGGTTGATTTCTAAAGCTTCATTGTTTTGTACCAAATCCACCTCCGATGTTCTGATTGTAGGCATGCATATCTCTACTGAAATAACTACCTCCGTTCCATACGTTAATGAGAACGGGGTGTCTCCGTTGCTAGATTTTATCATTGTGCGGTGTGCCCATAGGACATGAGGGAGTTATTCCATCCAGTTCTTGCTTCTTGCTTCCAACCTTGCTTTTATTCCTTCACCCAAGCTGCGGTTTGCTCTTTCTACGAGCCCATTAGTCTGCAGATGTTTCACAAAGGCAAAATGCTGATTGATACATAGTTTTTCGCACCAGTCCTTAAATGGATCGTCTCGGAACTGTTTTCCATTATCTGATATAATCTCTCCAGGAAGTCCGAACCTACAGACAATGTTGTCCCATACGAATTTTTTGATCTGATTGCCCGTAATGGTCGCGACTGGTTTTGCTTCAATCCATTTTGTGAAGTAATCCATGGCTACTATTAAGAATTTGACTTTCCCTGGGCCTTCCGGAAAAGGTCCGGCTATGTCAATTCCCCATTTGTAAAATGGCCACGGAGAAGTAATTGGGGTTAGTTTCTGCTGTGGATTCCTTGGGATGGGTTTATGAACTTGACAATCTTGACATGCTCTTATTAACGCTCTTGCGTCTCTGTGCATGGTAGGCCAATAGTAACCGGTCCGCAAAGCCTTGGCCACGACGGATCGTGTGCCTGCGTGCATGCTACAAGATCCTTCATGTATCTCTCTTAGAACATAGTTGGCTTGAAGTGGCCCTACGCACCTTAGCCATGGGCCGAGAAAAGATTTCTTGTAGAGGATCCCATTAATAACGGCAAACCGCCACGACTTGCGTTTTATTGCCCTTGCTTTCTTTATATCCGCTGGTAGAGTTTCCTCCGCGAGGTATTTGTAGATAGGGGTCATCCAGGTGTCTCCTTCTTCTTCTACCACCGTCAATACTTCTACTTCGCTGATGGACTTTTCTTTTAATTCTTCGACTAGTACTTGCTTACTTAAGTGCGCAAAACTTGTGGAAGCTATTTTGCTTAGAGCATCAGCTTTTTTGTTTTCGCTTCTAGGGATTTGCTTAATTGTGAACGCCTTGAAGCCGCCTGTCAGTGCTTTTACTTTTTCCAGATAACGGACCATGTTGGATATTAGAAAAAGACTCGGTCACCCCGTGTATTTTACTGTTTCATATAGCTCGTAGTTTAATAGTTTAAAGTTCGCACCCATCTGTTCCGCTATCCTTAGTCCAGCAATCAAAGCTTCATATTCTGCTTCGTTGTTTGTTGCATCAAACCTGAACCTTAAGGCGTAAGTGAACTCCATCCCTTCTGGGTTTGTGAGTATTAGCCCTGCTCCGGAACCATCTGTGCAAGAGGATCCGTCCGTAAATAAAATCCATGGTTCAGGGAGCTTCTCCTCCTCTTCCATCAGACTAGTCTGAGAGTCCACATTCGGCTTTCCGACTATGAAGTCTGCTAAAAATGTCCTTTGACACGAGTACTCTGGGCCTGTAATGTATTGGATATCTCCTAATTCAATGCTCAACTTCTGAAAGCCATCCCTATATTCCGGTTTTTGAGTAGTATCGTTTGTATAGGCTGGTCCATGATTACTATTATTGGATGTGCCTGAAAGTATCTTTTTAGGCGCTTACTAGCATGTACTAAGGCCAACACCAACTTTTACATTGACGTGTATTTTAGTTCCGGACCTCTTAATGCCCTGCTAACAAATTTAGCTTCCCTTTCTGTCATCAGGACTGCGCTTACTGTCTTTTTTGTTGCGACCAAGTAAACAATAAGCTCTTCCTTTTCCATTGGTGCCGTTAGCATAGGGAGCTCAGCTATTAGCTGTTTCATTTTCTTAAACGCCTCTTCCGCTTTCGTGGTCCAATGGAAGTCACTTTTCTTCGTGCATTTTTTCAAAGTTTTAAAGAACAGTAATGACTTCTCTGCTGATTTGGCCAAGAACCTATTCAGGCTTGCGAGTTTTCCGTTTAGCTTTTGCACGTCCTTTAAACATTTTGGGGATGAGAGACTTAGCACATCGTCCACCTTATCTGGGCACACTTTTAGCCCCTTAGAGTTGACTTTGTATCCTAAGAACATTCCTTCTTCTACCCCAAAGGTACACTTTTTAGGGTTTAGTTTCATGTTAATTTCCCTTAGAGTTTTAAATGTTTCTTCTATGTCCCTTGACTAATCTCCTTCTTCCGTGCGGCTTTTGATGGACAAGGTCATCTACTACACATTTCCAATTTCCTACCCAACTGTTTATTGGAACGCTTTATCCACTAAACGTTGATAGGTTGCCCTGGCATTCCTTAGACCAAAAGGCATTTTCGTATAGCAGAATATTCCTTGGCTTGTGATGAATGCGGTTTTTTCTTCATCTTCCTTTGCCATTTGTATTTAATGATAGCCTTTATACGCGTCTAAGAATCATTTGAAAGGGAATCCGCACAAGGATTCCACCTTCTAGTCTATCTCCGGTAGCGGATAACCGTCCTTTGGGCATGCTTTGTTTAGATCTTTAAAATCGACGCACATCCTCAACTGACCAGCATGATTTTTTATACCATTGCTGGGAGTGGAACAACCAGTCATGTATGTTACTTCCTTCCATTTATTCCTGCCTACCCCCCCCCCTCCATAAGTTTCCCCACTTCCTCTTGTATTGCATGGTTTCTGTCAGCCGCTTGCCCTCTTTTCTTTTGTCTAACCGGAGAACATCCTTCCCGCACGTTATGGCGGTGCTCCGCAATGTGTCTTGGGATGCCAGTCATATCCGCAGGCTTCCAAGCAAAAATGTCCAAGTTACGCTGGAGTAGTTCACACAACTTGTTGCGGCCTTCTTCGGTGAGGGTAGAACCAATCATTATTGTTTGTTCCGGATATTACGGGTTTATTGCTACCTTAATTCTTTCTTCTATTATTGGCTTGGTAGATGATGGGGCTCCTTCAGGTCCGGAGACCACCACGCATTCCAGCAGAACCAACTTGCTACTCTTTAGGGTAATCACTCCTCCTTCCACCGGGATCTTTAGCATTCCGTGAGCTGTTGACGGAACTGCTTGCAATTTTCTGACTCCTGGTCTTCCAATAATTCCATTGTACGGAGACGATGATCTTACAACCATGAAATTCATCCAGGCTAAAGCAGAGTGTTCTTCATCTCCAATCGTAACCAACAATTGTATTTTCCCTATTGGCCATATTATTTCACCACTGAATCCAATCAAAGGGGTAGTGGCTGGTGTCAATTGTTTTTTAATTTCCGAACGGAGTCGGCTAAAGCAGTGTTCATACAAAATTTCTGAGGCTGATCCGCCGTCCACATACATACGGTGTACATAGTGGCCTCTTATTTCTTCCTCTATGATCATTGGGCCTTCCGTTCCTTCATCTTCCCCTAGGGATGGAAACAAGATTTCTGGATTAGGAGAGAAACTCTGTGTAATCCTTTGTCTAGCCACCCTTTCCCAGGGTTGGACCATTAGGATAGCTAACACTTTATCCTTCTCGGAAGTTTCTCCTTTCTTTACCACCTTAGGCTATTCTTTTCCGTTGTTCTGTTTTAGTTCTTTAATCAGATGCGACAGCTTTCCTGCTTTTACATTTCCACAAACAGTTTCATCAGGTGCATACATTTGTCGTGTGTTATGCCCTAGCTTTCACCATGAAACTCGCCAATTTTGCATGTTATTCTCCGTTTTCTCAACCAGGGGTTTCATCGCTGCGGAGCTTTGAATTTTCCTTTGTCTAAAGCAAAAATTTCTTTGGGGGTTTTTGTGAGTAAGGAGAACCAATCCTGCTTCCTTTTCGACCTTTGTTGGTTCCGAAAACCTCCTTTTTTGAAATTTTGCTTTTGGCTGCCTTCATGCTGTTTCCATGGTGGAAACGTTTTCTTCAGTTCGTGATTTGAGGCTGCCACTTCCCCTCTAAGGAAAGATGTGGTAACTCTCATCATTTCGTTAACTGTTTTCGGGATTTTTTCATGGAGACGTCATGCACGAATCCCGAGATTCTCATGCATTCTGGAGCCCCCATGACATCCCCTGCTTTCCATTTATATCTTTCACAAGTCTCTTCGAGAGATCTCCCCTCTCGCGGGCTATGAAGATATGGATTTCTATGGGGTCTTTAATGCATTTCTTCTGTTGGAGATAATTTTCCAAAAATGCTTTCTTCATCAAATCGATCATAACTAACTATGATTCAGCGGAAGGTCATCAAACGCATAACCTTGGCGTTTTCTGTTCAGCGAGAGTGAAACATGTGGCACCATGTTGGCATGAGCACCCAACGTTCTTTTTTGCTGCTAAGCCTGGAAGATATTCAAATGATCCTCCGGTTTTTCGCCTTCGTCATATGTCTTGATATGGCTGGGCATCCTTGTTTTTGGGAAGTCAAATTAACGGATTCTATGTGTGAAAGGATCTACTTCCTCACATACCCATGGCTGGGACAAGTCATCCTCGTCCCTACACGATTTCTTCTTTTTTGATCTTGATTTCCAGTGCCCGCCTTCACTATCCTCACTTTCTGAGAGAGCTTCTGTGTATTTTCAATGAGAGTTCCGGCTGTAGTTGGCCGAGCGTGCGGACACACTCTTCCCCCTACTTCCTAGCCTTTTAAACAAGCCTTCTTCTTTCGACCTCTGCCTTGGTGATCTTGATCGCTCGCGTCTCATTCTTGAGAATACACTAGTTCTTGGGCTACGAGAGCGCCTAGATCTGTGCCTTTTTTACATGTTCCTTAGTGTCAAGCCGTTTTTTGACTCGGAGACCGTGATGTTTCCGGAACATCCTTCAGAATTAACCGGAGTTTAGTTCCTTTAGCTTTTTACTTTTTCTTTCTCCTGGTTAAACTTCTCGGCCATGATTGGTAGCAGCTGATTGTAATTTTTGTCGCAATATTCTCAGAGGGCTGCGTCGGACGCGGGCCCACCTCGATCTTGCGTAGCTGGCTCCTTTCATCTCCCTAACCTGAGTTTCCGCACAGCAGACGTGGGTTTGTTAGGATGGTTCGTTCATAAGTTAACTATCTTGATCATATATTTTAAACAATACGTTAGTACTAACAACTTTGTACTAACAACTTGTTAGTACAAAATACGTAATGGATCTGTAGAGTTATCGGACCAGGTCCAAAGATGAGATCTTGTACTAAATCAAGTAATGAGATGATTCCCTGCACAATGAAAGGTAAACCGTTAGTTTTACCGTGAGGACGGACTCCAAGATTGGACTCCGGCGTAAGAGTAAGTAAACATATTTGTCAGAGAATGTCAGAGTATGTGTGTATGAAATGTGGTCAGAAAATCATACCTTGTGGGGTGTCAGAGTACCCCTTTTTATAGGTGAGCCAAATATTAGGTTTTCATAATATTTTGCTCATTTCTGTTAGTGGGCCGAAGTGGGACCCTTATCGGACAAGGGTCCACAGTAATCGTGTCTTGTGGACGTGGGCCCCCTTCCGCGGATGTTGCTTGGACCGCGAAAGGCCTATCACATCCGTCTTATTTCTTCCGGGCCGCGCCAGCACGGGACTGGGCTTTGTTTGGGCCTGTTGTGCTTTGCGATTGTCTTGTTGGGCTTGGTCCCATGTATAATTTATGTAATCCAGGCCCGAAGGCCTGTTACACACGTTATACGTCATCAAAGAGCATTCAATTTATAACTTAGAAATATATATTAAATGTATTAGGATGCGCAACATTGATATAACTACTAGTAGTAATATCATAAGTACTCGTATAATGGGATGCACAACCTATTTTAACTACTAGTCTTAAGAGCATTCAACTTAAATTCTCATTAAGTGTTTTATGTTCAAGTTATCCATACGCCAAGACTTTTTACATATTTTGTTTTGATTCAAACTTTTTCATTCTTAAACGGTTGTTAACTTAGTTAAAAAACGATCGGTAACAAATGAAGTATAAGAGAATGTTGAGGTCGTGATGTTAGTAATCACCACATTAGCTGCAGAAGGTGATCTACCCAAACCAAGAGCGACAATAATAGGATGCTTCCCAATTGATGGTGGGTGTGACCCGAGAAAGTGCACTTTGCTATGCCAAGATGACGGTGGAGGACTATGTTTTAGTCACGAAGTGTGTTGTTGTGAGGGTAATAAAAATGTTTAGATAGTCTTCGTATGGTATCTTTTATGTTTCTTTAGTTGGGGTCCCTAGTGCATCATCTTGTTGGCTTGTTGGGACTTTCTTTGTTTTGTATTTGTTTAATATATGCGAATGGTATTTAGTTTGTATTTGTTGGCTTGTGGGGTTTTTAATAAAATGGGTTTGAAGCCAAACAATACTCATTATTCAAACGCTATTTTATCATATGTATTTGTTAGGAATACAAAAAGTGACGATCTTATTGAGATATAAGTCATGCATTAAATGGTTAAATATTAAATGTATAATAGTTAGGTTAAGGGCTCGTGACTGAAATGTAGTCACGAGACCCGACTAAAAGCTAAAAGCTAAGAGCCCATTATGTAAAGGGTATAAATACCCCATCTCATCATTAAATGATGTAACCATTTCAAACAATTCAATATTACTTCTCATTTCTCCCTCCCTCTTTCTCTCTCTACCTCATTCTTCTCCTCCTTCTTCTATCTAACCACTTTCTCTCTAGAATAAACGCACACAAACATCTAAACACACAATATATTACTTAAAACGATCTATTAACGAGTGGTATCAAGAGCCTCGGGGTGATTTAGCTGTTCTTTTTGTGTAAAAAATAATGTTTGTTTTTCGTTTCGATTTTTTTTACGAATGATGAGGAAAATTCATTTTTGACGAATTATGAGGAAAATTATACAAACTATACAAAAGTTGGGAACTCCGACCCGTTTTGCTGGCTCAGCCTGACGCCTGACCCAAACCGGCCCAACACGCCTGTTTGACCCATCCGTTTGCTGTTGTATAGACTTTACAAAGGCATGATACCCGACCCCCAAACCGCTCCAGCTAAACATTTACCCGGCTCAAGGTCTCTCACATCATTCACCAGTCTCCAGCTAAACTAAGGGTGTGTTTGGTACACGCCTATATTAATCATGGAATCACAATGATAGTCATAGCAAGTGTTTGGTTAATATGTAAATAGATCAAAATATGCATTGATACCCATAGATTCATAAAAGGGGAAAGAGGTACCTTTGTTAGCCATTCCGATTGGTCCACTTTATTCACTTATAAAATAGAAAATCTAGCACTATGTAATATATATCATTTTTTATTGTGATTGATACCCAAACTTTGTAATCAAACCAAACAACAAAAATAAAAAATCTTATACCTATTCCATTCTTTTTATAATCATACCAATTCCGATTGTGATTCAAAAAAAAAAACCAAACGCACCCTAATACTCCATACCCGCTCTCCATATCTAACCCGTTACATCTGCCTGATCCGTTCTTAATCATTCACTCCTAACCCCTCCATAATCTCCACTTCTTTGCCACTTCACTATTTGGGTGATTGCATGGTCGACAGGTGTATTCCATCATTTATTTTGCTTAGAGATTTGTATAAACACACTTTAGGTTTGGTTTGTTGTCACTTACCTCAGTCAAACAAGAAGAAGAAGAAGCTGAATTTAGGTTTGTGATTTTTTGGCATTGTTATTGTATTAGTATATATTTATACGGGCTATTGGATTGTGTTGAATTTTTGGGGGGTTTTTAAATTTGGGGTTTGAGTACTGTTTTTTTAGGTTCGGGTTATTGCACCAAACCCAGATGACGAGGAAGAACTGCAGGTATGTTTTTATAAGATTCTAAATTTTTTTATTTTGGGGAAAAAATTGATTTTTATTATATGTTAATTTTTTTTCCGAAAGTTCTTAGTTCTAAATTCGTATCAACCTTTCTTCACATCTATATTGTTTAATGAGGGTGTAGGTGAGGCTTTTGTGGTTGTGGGAATTAGTAATCGGACGGTTCATGGGGTGACAACTTTTATTTCAGGTAAATTTGTGACACAGTTAAATGCTTTTTTTAATACTGCAAACTTTGGTTTGAGATTATGGGGGTGTTTGTTTAACCTTATTTGTGGGCTAATGAGCTTATGTGATTTTCACTTACATTTCATAAGCCTGAATTATGCATATGGGATTTGGTAGCTTTGATGACAGCAAAATATGTGATACATTCATAGTTTTCAAGATCATGATTTTGATAGTTTGAATTATATGCGTATAAGAGATGGGAAGATGTGGTATGGTGTGCCTGAGGGATGCGGTTGTGGCGTTTGTAAGATATTTGAGCCAATGCAGAAGCCGACAATGCATATGTTTTACAGTCGGACGTGAATGGGCGAAGGCGTTGGCATGTGAGTGTTTCAAAGTATTATTAAAAGAACACAGGGGTTTGCTTATATTTTCTATTTATTGCCTAAACTGCTTATTTTTAAGCAGATAAGCAGCTTAGAATGTTTGGTTATGTGATTGAGTTTAAAAATTTTAAGCTGCCAAGGAAAAGACTCAAATACAAAAACTTAGGAGAATATTAAGGTGTGACGCCGAGAGCAAAAACTGAACAAGCAGCGGTCCAGGCTGTTTAGAGCAGCCAAAGATGCAACAGATGCGGTATGCGCCTTGACCTTGCACTGGGTTTTGTCACTTTTAAATTTGCGTTGATTCAAGAACATCAGTACAAATGCACTTTTTAGCCGGATTGTGAAGCGTCTGTGTAATCAATTTCACTTACATCTGTCAATGGTGACTTATTCAATTTTAGTTCATTATGTTTGTTTGTATAATTTTTATGGTTTGTTGTTGTGTAGAAAGAAACTGGCGAAAGTGAAGGAGCCAACTGTGAAGAAAACTAAAAAGGAGAGGGATCCAGGAAAGCTGAAAAGGCCACCAACTGCTTTCTTTCTGTTCATGTAAGAGTATAATTTTGTGTAAATATTTGAAACGTGACTATTTATAGGATTGCTTATTGCTTTTTGATACAACGTATAAGAAGTTTTGAGGGAATTAGAGTTTGGATATCTAAATTGCTTATTGGATTACAGTGGATACATCCGGAATGGCTACAATCGTTATAAGTTGCCTCGCCAAAGTATCGTAATATCTCAGCTTTAATCGAATCCATCAACATGGATTTGCCGCTGTTGCAGCGATACCCAAACATCTCTTTTGTAGCGAAAAGTGGAGTTTAAGTGAGTCATGAATCTGAATAAGCCACGGTGAGATGTTTTTTCTGAAAAATATCATCGTTCTTGATTTTATGAAGTCATTAGATTAAGTAATCCAGTTATTTTTGGATCTCAAATTTATAAAAGGATTTAGGGTATGTAGTTTCATATCATCGTTTCATGAATATGTGTAAAAGTTATTTTTATACATTTTATGCCACTATTTTATTTGTGCAGGATACATTTTACTTTGGTGACCATGTCTTACCTCTCCTCGAAACCGGGATGACTCTCTCTTACAGATGATTTTTTGTTCATCGATCTTCTTTCGAGTGCAGCCTGCCAATGATTCAGCCGGCACTAGAAGCCAATTGAGACGGTGATCCCTAAATGCGTTGATATCAATGATGAGGTGAGTACAATGAGAAAACCGTTTGAAATTATGTTTTATGTGCTTTCAGCTATTTAAATTGCTAACGGCGAATCGCTTTTTGGCCATGTGGCAAACTAATATACAATCTTGCTTGGGATTCCAGTGAGGGTATCAAGTGCAAAGAAAACAACTACTCTATTGTTGTGCATGATGATGGGTATCGGTTTGGATGCAACAAAAGGCTATGTGAGCAACCCATATCTCGATTCAGGCTGCCAAGGTCAGTCTTATAAGATATTATTAGTTGACGTGTATAACTATTCTGTTTTTGAGTATAGCTAAACTTCAGTTACATTAAGGTGTTTAGGACTCTATAGGTATGTGCATAGACTTTGATAACCAACTGATATTGATATAAAACTGATCTTAGGAACAAAGAACAGAATTACGATATGTTCCATAGACTCTGATCACGAACTGATACTGATAGAACTGATACTCGTATATAGAACTGATGCTGATATAGGCCACCTCAAAAGTATAGGCCACTTCATATCAGTTTTTCTAAAGAACTGATACTGATATATTAAAATTGTCTTGGCCTAAAACTAAAGCTTCCAACTTTAAATTTCCGGCTGCCACAATACTGCAGATTATAAAAATGTTTGGGATTGCATATTTTTAGCATATAATCAGTTCTGAGTGTGAATAATGAGCAACAAATTTTTGTTGCATTTTTTAAATCTAATACTTTTTGCTTTTAGCTTGGTTTAATGCCAGATTCTTGCACCTTCTTCCAAGTGGAAGCATAGTCCCTAACTCCCTATTTCTGGATAAGTTGATTGTGTCACAAATGGTCATCAATTTGTGAGAGCACATAACAGTGTGCAAATCATTACGGATGCATCTGATGTAAGATTGTAGACACTTTGGTGGAAGGTTAGGACCGGTAAACGCGTTTCATTGGAGACACTTTGGTGGAAGGTTGGAAAAGTACATAAATAGGTACATTCCAAAGGAAGGAAACAAACGAAAATATCAGTTATTAAAAGTTGTGGTAATGGATCTGATATTATTAATAATTATAGCAGTTGTTTATCTACATACACATTATAACTTTTGCGTAAACCTTATATGTTCTTGGTTTTTTCACAACACTATGATGTCCGCCGTTAGGAAAATCAAAAAATTATTCCCTTTTCTAGCTAATTTTCTTATCTGGCATGTCTGACATAAAACACACCTCAAATCACCCGTTTATCAGTAAATTTGTCAAAATTAGAGATGCACAAAACTCGGGCCTAGAAGCCCGGTCCTGGATAGATAGATAGTTTATACGGTTACTACTTATAATTAGTTAATTTAATGATTTTGGACATTTGAAGCTGTTTGCATGGACAAGGTCTGTTAATTCATGCTAACACTTGAGATTTGGTGCAAGTGCTATCAGTTACGTGTGTTACGGGTGGTGGTGCGCAAAACGTTATTCCACCATATGTCAAACAAGGTGGAACACTCCGGAGTCTTACGACTGAAGACATGCCGTCTTCATCAAAGACTGAAAGAGGTATTTTTTATTTTTCATGTTCACGTCTGTTAAATTAACGCGTATAAGATAATAACATCCAAAAATTAACGTGTAAAAGCATTTTGATCCAATAACCACTCCAGAAAAAAGGCTTTGTTACAATTACAAGTATGTTTACCATGAAGCATTATATGGTTTCTAAATGAGTGTTTGGCACAACCCGGATTTTGATGGTTTTAGCATTTTGTAAACTGCAGATTAAATGTCCTAAAGTTATTACAACATGTCTTGGAAGTTAGCGTTGTTGCATACACAAGTGGTTATTTCGAAATTAAGTAGCTAGGAAAAAGTTGGTTTTTGCAAATTCTGAGATTTTGAGCATAAGGTCTTCGGGTAAATGGGCATTACCTTTCTGCAATGAAAATGGTTTTCCATGGTATCTCAACATGTATTTTTGGCCCGTGCGTTGCGGCGGGATCATAAAATCTACATTTTATGACGTGTGCATCGCTTAGTAATATCGGTAACTATTAGAAATTTAGAAGAAAATTGGAAAGTGATGCGAATTTGGCGAAGTTCAACCAAAGTCTATAATTTACATTTATTATCTTGAAGCGTAAAGGATTATTAGTTTTCTTTTCTATATTGTTTATAGCAAAACTTAACAAAAGTCTACTACGGAAATAATTTCCATTCTTTTCTTAGCAAAACTCTAGAAAAGTTTATTTACGTAGTTAGTGTTTTTATTTGTTAACTACCACTACACCTGTTTACATCACCTGTTAATTAAATTTATTTAAAAGGTCTGAAGTGACCCGTCAATCCGTCATCATATGTTGGTTTGTTTATATGTGAGGTTTGCTATACCGTCATCATATATTGGTTTGTTTATATGTGAGGTTTGCTTTTTATTTAATTTTCTTTTTCAGCTCCAATGCATAGTGATTGTTGTCTGGGAGAAAATTGTACTCCGTATATTTGTTAGGTTTTCTTTTCATATATAAATTTTGCACTATTGCTAAGCATAGTGCAACTACTCACAAAAACACTGTAAATAATAACAGTACAACATTTGTTAAATGTTATATACTTGATGTCAGGTCACATGTCCTTACAGGTTTAGGTACAAAGCGTTCTGCTTGAAGATACATCTTGACAGAATCTGGGAATAAGGCCATACGCCCTTTAACAGGATCACAACATGGCCAGGTAAAGTAACAATCATGTTGTATCATGCTCTTTCAGAAAGAAAAAAAGACGTGCATTTAAAGTTTTTTGGTCAAACTGTACCTATGCATGGTGAGACAGGTGAGTCAGGATCCATCGAATGAGTGATGTTCCCAAACATTCAAGTTTCTGAAGTTCAGTTACCCGTAGTAATAGGTCAATACTACTGCGATAAAGAATACTGTAGAAACCAATCACATGTTGTCGCACTATCAAGAATTATCTACTAACGGATAATAGGGACATATAGAAGCCGGTGCATTTGGCGTGTGGCGACAATATGCCATGTACAGATTTAAATTTAAATGGTATAAACATAAAACCGGTTCAAGAAAAATACCATCTTTTTGACCCGTTTTTCGTTACACGAATTCACGATTGATTTCGAGTAAATGATAATTGTTTATTCGTAATTTATAATGCATGAGATAACAAACCAATGTTATGACATTTGATAATAAACAATTGTATACAAAAGTTTCGTAATGGAAAATACATGAAATTGCAAACCAAGATTATGTCATTTGACAATAAATAATTGTATACAAAGGCTTCAATAAGTTAACCTTGGTTTGCATATATGTTCTTTTATTTTGCTGTAAGGTTTTGTTATTGATATATTAGAATTTTGAATAGGTACAGTTGGAGTTTTGATATTTCTTAACTGACATGATGGTTGCTTATGCTTAATTTTGCTTATACGCAGATTTCCTACTACTTCCATAGCCGGTTTAAGGCTTACTAGACTGGTAAATTGTAGTTCTATTCAGATTTACAATTCAAGAAGACTGTTGTATACATATTGACTCAAAACTGAACATAACTAACATATAGTATGGTTGCCCTTCATCATGAGTATGCTTAGGTAATTTACAACTGCAATTTATCTCCTTCAGGAACAGGAACCTCCCCAAGTGACCCACCAGCAACAGAGCAAAAAGATCACTCCTTAAGTAATGACCACAAGAAGCAAAGAAAAAAAAGGGAGAATAGACAAGCAGCAGGAAAATAGCAACATGTAGTCTTTTGTAAACAACAAACTAAGTTAACATGCAACTTGTACAAAAACATGTTATTTTTGTAAAAGGCGAAATGCAAAACTTAACTAAAACAGCTAATGCAATGACGTCTGTTTGTGTCTCTAAAACAACATAAAATCCAACGCCTCGCAGCGTAGCGCGGGCTGAAATACTCGTTCAACACATTTCTTGATTCACTATAAATTACGAACTGTGAATTTGAAACCATTATTGGTTTACATAAAACGTCAGAAGTGAGCTATTAGCCCAATAACTTGATATTAATTAGCAAGTGATACAACAAACACACTCGGTGACATCAGATTGGTGAATAAATTGGTTTTATTCTCTTAATGTGCAAATATATATTTCAACGTGATTTTTTATTAAATTTAGATCTCGTCATGGTGGTTTTGGTATGAAAGAGGTCTTAAGTTTTTCTAATTTGATCAAGTTTTATGTGTTAGATTTGTGATTAGTGACAAATTCGAAGTGAATTGGTGATTTTCGTGGACAAATTGTTGTTTTTGCTCGATTGAGGTGGTGTTCATAGATATGAGACGTGATAAATAGCAATTGAGGTTTTGGAAAAGTTGTTACAATACTTATTTGGTGGAATCGAGGTGTGGAAAAGTGGTTACAATACTCATTTTCAAATAAGGTTTGAAGAACGAGGTCTTAGAAAGTGGTTAGAGTACTCAACTGGTAGAGTACTCGTTGGATACACGAAGGAAAAACGGTTACTATTGGGTCAGTTCAGTGCCCTTCAGTTTTTTAGTAGATTTAAACATAAAATGCACTAAGTATAGTCTAGCTGAAAACAATCCAGCTTCAGTTCTCCAAGCAGTTAGAAGATCAAGTAGTATCTTCACTTTAGTTTATGTGGCAGTTCAGAAACTGAAGAAGGCCTTAGCAAGAGCTTCAGTTCAGCTTGGTTGACAATGCCAAGCGGAACGATGTAGATCTCCTCTTAGAAGCTAAAACGAAATGTTTATCTTCTAAAAGGTTTACAAGGCGAGAAAAAGATATGCTTTAGGTCAAAAAGAAGTATAACTACTTTCTCTAAAGGACTTTTCCTTATACCTTAAAGCATGACAACATTAAATGAGATCTCAACGACCCTTCCAATGCATGACATGTGTACAAGGAACCTCATTGTAAAGCCAAATTCCTTGAGTATAAAAGGAATGTTGTATGGGAGTAAATATGCACCTATTGCAATTAATGTGAAACACATTCAAGCACATATTTACTCCTCGAATCAAACTATAGAACCTCTAAGCCTTCAGCTTTAGTTTTGGTTAAAAGTTTGTACTTGAACTCTATACTTTGGTTTGAGTTTAAGCTAGAGAGGATATCACCAAATTGTTATTTAACTACTTTGCTATTCTGCAAGCATAGTATGTCATAGATTCTTTAATTCGTTTTAATAAGAATTTATAAGTTGAAAAGTATATCTTGTGTTGTTTTAAGCCAGTTCTTATATTGTATCTTATAATTGTTTAAAACGTACACTTTGTTGCCATGGAGTGTGACTAGTTTAACTTGATGAATCTATTATTACATTCTAAGGGACCAACAAGTGGTATCAGAGCAGTTTGATTTATAAAACCTTTTTCAAAAAGCTTTTTATAAACTACTCAAAAAGATTTTTAGAATCAAGATCTATAAATGGCAGCAGATATACTAGTTGAAAATGTGGCAAGATTGCAGGGCAAACATGGAGGGATATATTATTTAATTTTTCCTATTTGGCTCTCCTCCACACTTAAGTTGAACATTACTCTCAATGTGAGAACTGATAATTATAGAAATAGAGAAAATTAAAGGAAAACGGTACTTCCCGAGGCATAATATGATGCAGCTGCGAGCTAGCTGTCTTTGAGAAAACACCATAATTTTCCGGTCTATGATATCACCTGCAAAAGTAAACAAACAAAACACACAAAGAAAATATTTTTTTTGTTGTTTTTTTAGAGAGGAGGGACTCCTACACACTTAAGTGGAACATAGATAAAGCACGGGTTGCCTCCCGAGAAGCGCTTAATTTTTAGGAGAGTCATTAGCTAGATTCGTACTTCAGAAGTTTTAGTTTTTGGGATAGAAGGGAGTGATTTCTTCCCTTTGGTCATTATATTCATCTTCTCCATGGTATAGTTTGAGTCGATGGCCGTTAACAATAAACGTCTTGCCATCTTTACCATAGAGTTCAATATATCTGGATGGATATTGATGTTTTACTACGTATGGTCCAAGCCATTGAGATCTTAGCTTTAGTTGTTTGAATTTGTACTTAGAATGGAATAACAACACTTTGTTTTCGTGTTGAAATTCTTTTCTCATTTTGAGTTTTCTGTCATGCTAAACTTTGGTTCTTGCCTTGTATAGACGAGAATTTTCATATGCTTGATGTCGTAATTCGTCTAACTCGTGTAACTGGAACATTCTTTTCTCACCAGCGGCAATGAGATCTGGATTACAGTTTTTCAGTGCCCAGTATGCACGATGTTCAATTTTGAACGGTAGGTGGCGGTTTTACCGTATAAGAGCTTATATGGTGTGGTTCCGGTGGGTGTTTTGTAAGCGGTTCTGAAGGCCCACAGAGCATCGTCTAATTTTCTTGACCAACTATTTGGATTATCTATTACTATTTTTTCAAGGATTCTTTTGAGGGCTCTGGTGTGTGAAAGTTTTATACACGCAAAAATATATAAGATAAAATAAAATATTTCAAAGAGCAATTAAGAAAATTCCCTAAGGAAAGTTCACTCTCAAAAATATATATAATATAATATATAATACGTATATTAAACCGGGTGATCATATTTACCCGGTTTAATATACGTATTATATATTATATTATATATATTTTTGAGAGTGAACTTTCCTTAG